>CAVNYN010282357.1:0-15916 GCA_963692815.1 Nyctanthes arbor-tristis | reverse complement strand
TTTTTTTTTTTACCTCTGTTTAAAATAGAAAAATAGTGACTATCTCTGTGGGATGAAAGTAATAGTAACTAGTAGCGCTAATTTAACATATCGTTCAGCTGGGTCATTAGCTTTTTTTTAACCCGTTAGGTCCTCTACCTTTCATTAAGTTACACATATAGTCTATGTTAGCGGTTTTTGTCAATTTCACCGTCAACTCGTCAATTAAATTACCATTATATTCCTAATCATTTTAAATTAAGAAATAATTTTTAAAAATATTTTAATTTAAAAAAAGAAAAAAAGGGAGGATTCCCCTTTTTAGCTGCCGGAAACGGGGTGAGTCTCTCCCTTGTGTGCCGGAAACTACCCCTTTTAGCTCCGAAAATAGCAACCCTTTGGCTGTCAAAAATGGCAATAAAAGTGCTATCATTTCCAGAAGCACAGGGGAGACTCCCCCCCTCCAAAGACTCAGCAAACGGTTGCCATTTCCTATAGCTAAAAGGGGGAGTTTCCCCAACCCCCTCCACCCCCAGTCTATTTTTTTAAATTAAAATTTTATATTTTTAGAATTTTTATTTCTTAATTTAAAATGATTCGGGGACAAAATGATAATTTATTCCAGGAATTAACGGTGAAATTGACTGCCCTGTAAAAAAAAAAGGTGAAATTGATGGAAATCGTTAAAATGGATTATATGCGTGAGTTAATGAAACGTTGATGACTCAACGGGTTGAAAAATAATTAGGGACTCAATCGATACTAACTCTAAAAACCCTAACTAGTAAGGTCAAAAATTGGTGGTAAATAAACTTTTAAAAAACATTCTTATTCTCTCATAAATAATAAAAACGAAACCTAATAATCTCATCTCATTAAGAAAAGAGTTGTAGATATTGTGACAACAACAAATAACTGGGGCCACAAAAACTTCTCCCAAGTCCCAAAATAAAATGGAACAAAAGAAAAAAAAATAAAAATAAAAAGAGGAGGGCGATGAATGTGACGTATGGAGCATGGTATTGTGAGAAAAGTCGGCCCAACGGCCGCTCCGGCTATGCGCAAAACCAAAACTGCCGCAGTAACAACCGTCCACTCTGCCTCGGCGACCACCACCGGCAACTTTTCAATTCATTGGTATGGGACTGATTGAGGCGGGGCCACGCGTGGGGACCACAGCATCATCCAACGTGACAATTACACATGCAGAGATTCCCACAGCTTTGGTGGGGGGGGGGGGGACGGGGGGCATCGTAGGTTTTGTGGGTATATTAGCAGTTAGAAGATGGATATAGCCATGCTTTGCTGTCTTTGCCTGACACCTGCTACTTACCTTGCATATATTTATTCTATCGGAATACAATACGCACCCACGGTACGCATTAACAGGCCATACGTCGTCTAATGAAACTATAGTCATATTTCTTTGGAAAAAAAAGTCTAATACTTTAAGAGTAGTGAGACCAATTAGAGACACACATGTGAGATTTAAAGTTTAAATTAAATAATAAATTAGGCTCTTTAAATACACATCTCTAATTGTTCAGGAGTATCCAATTCAGTACTCTATATTAGATTTTTTTCCTTTTTTTAATAACAAAACTTCTCCAAGTTTTTAATGACATGAACGAGTAGTGTTTACAAAAAACGTTTTGTTACAAAGCCTCCATCTCATTTAGCTGCATAGATGAGATCTTACATGAACTAGAAATATACTTGATATGCATATGCATTGACGTAGATAGTTAGAGACTTTATTACAAAATCACTGAAAAGATTTTTAACATTTTTGTATGAATTATTATTACTAATAAGTTTAGATTATTCGTTACATAAAATAAGCACGTCTGATATATAGGGATAGCCCATTTGCATTGAGCCTCACCTCAAGGTTATACGATGCTTATTTTAAGAAATGAGCACAATACTCATTAAAAGGATTTTATAAATTTCTAAAAGATCCAAATTCATTATCATGTATTAGCTGATACTGATGCTCAACAATATGGCGTCGTGTTTCCTTTTTATTGGACCATTCCCTGAGTTCGTTCAATAGTAGAACGAGACGTTAATTCCAAAGCATTTTCGTAGATACGTGGCATCAAGGGCGAATTCAATCGCAATATATGTGTCAATAGAATGAAAGAGTTGGATAAAAAATCTCGAGTGAAGAACATGGATCATGAAACTATTGATTTAATTAATAATAATTACGAAGAGATAAACAAATAATGGCACCAACATATCCATATCTATTGTCTACTAAGCCCTGTGCATCTAGATTCTAAGGAAACATCGTTGGTTTCATTTAAGAAACTAATTTTATCATAAAAAGTAAGAAATCACACTAATAATTTCTTACTTTATTTAGCAAAAATTGTTCCCTAAAGGTACCGACGTTGTTTTCTTAGGAAAAAAATTGTCAAAAATATTCTACTTTTAAGTTCTTCAGACACTAGTAAGTAACAACAATGGTGATCATAAGTTATGGAATCAGTTAAATCTATATATATATATATATATGCTACTGAAATTCTGGAATCTAGAACCTCAATTTTGGCGCCCTGGAATAGATTCTATTTATTTTTATACTACTATTTTTATTTTTGCCTATGTTGTAACTGTCACAGACAGTTAGTTTCATTGTTGCAACTACCCATTAATTTTGAGGAAAATACCCATATTTTTTATTTGTAACTACCCCCTAACCTTGTTTTTTTTTTTTTGGGTCCCTTTCTTACCCCCCTAATTTAGTTGATGCTACCCATGTTTCTGATATGCGTATCTAAATAAAACTTATTTTTCATACACAATTATTTTGCATATTAATTAATTTCATTAATATTTACTACCTTCTTGCGACTCACATTCTTTTTAATTGGTTTTATAGAAATAGTTTAAAAAAAATATGTGAAGAAAACTGCTATCGCTCCTCCAATTCCTACACGCCTCTGAAATTTATATATTCGTATCGCACACTCATTTAAGCCGCTTCTTAGGTTGTGCTACTTAATAAACTCGGGACTATGATTATTTGTTTGATTCGGATTAAATCTATAGGCGAAAGCCGGTGAATGAATTGATAAAAATATAAATAGTGTCAAATGTGTCACTCCAAATCGTGTTGGACCAAGTGTTGTCTAAGTGGTTTATTTTGTAATAATGTATTTAACACAGTAGCCCAAAAATGGAAGGATTTTTACTAAGCATATGGATGATTTTTACCTTTGGTTGGCCGTTGAAATTGCCTCAAAAATGGAAGCATTTGTAGATTGATTGTTTACCTTTATGTCTTGGCTTCCCTTTTCTTTTAAAGGCTGATTTTTGTCTCTTTTCAATCTGACCACTGAGACCATTTTCTGGCTGCCAACCAAGACCTTAATATTTCACTGCCTTAGTTATTTTCTTTGTCAAAAAGAAAATAGTGGGTTATTTTTGTGTTGCCATTAGTGGGTTGTAGGGCTTGAGTTTGGGTGTTCTTGTTCAATTAGCAGACGTGGTTGGAGACCTTTGACACTTGAAATCTGAGCCATGATCATTTAACTTGACTCCACCATCTTCCGGCCGACAATTGGAGAACAAAACTTCATTGTTTTGTTGCTTTGTTGTTGTTTATTTTTGTGCCAAGTTTGCATTATAATTAATACATTTTGTGATTTCTTGCGAGGTTGTAACCCCAACACCACTGGAGACTCACTTTCCAATCACTTTTCCTCCTTCTCTCCAAATGCATTGATATCTACATATTCATACCGCTTAAGGTTACGGTTTTCTGATTATTTGGTTAGAAACTTCTATAAAATTGTTAATTCAACTATTTTTCTGTGAATTCCAAGGAAAAATATTCATCGTCATTTTCTCCGCCTATAGGATATGTGGTTGAGTTGAGGTTTATAAGCTGACGAAATTGTGATAAAAGTAATTAAATCCATTTCTTATTTCATTTCCTATGGATTGTTATTTTGTGGAATAATAATATGTGTTGTAAACTGTGAATGAAATCATAGAAGTGGGTGGTCAGGCTAAAAACTGATCCATACCAGATAGTGGTGTGTAACCGTCTGTGCTAGTCACATAATGGACAAAAATAAAAATAATAGTATATAAATAAATAGAATCTGTTTCAGGGCACCAAAACTGAGATTTTAGATTTCAGAATCTTCGTAGCATCTATATATCTAGATTTTTCTTTTAGACACACAATTTATTAAAGCAATTACAGAAATTTTTTTTTGAAGAATATTTTGAAGGGTGGATTCTTTTTCTTCCACTTGATCTCATATTTAGTGATGGCAATGGGACAGATTCAGGAAGGATCGGCCCCGCCCCGTTTAGATTATCCACCGCCCCGATTAGTTTGGGTCAGGGCAGTTCGGGTCGGGGTTCGGGGCGACTCAAGGCAGCAAAACTGCCCCATTTAGATTTTTTTTTAAAGGATTTTGGTGATGATTTTTGGGGTCCCTATGCTACATAAAGTTAACAGCCACCCTCAAAGAATTTTTTTAAAATAAAATTTGGGGTTTTGCAAGTGTTTCTTTCTTTTTTTTTCTTAAAAAATATGTAAATGGGTCGTGGCGGGTCGGGGTCGACCCCTTGCGGGCCATGGATCGCGCCTCGATCCGTCCCGCCAACCCGCGGGGTGGCATTTTTCTGCCCCATTCGGTTCAGGGCACCGCAGGTATATGGGCGGGTCAGGTCAAATTGTCATTCCTACTCATATTATACATGTTGGAATGAGATTTTGTATCAAAATTTGAGAAGACATATATTTGTCTACATTCTTGTTTGCTGAAGTAATGGTTCTCTGTTTAGTAGAATAATCGAAAGTCTATTTCTTGATAACACTGTTTCATTTTCTTTGATGCCTTTCAACTGCCTATTTCAGTTTGATACAAAAATACCTTATTTTGTATATCCAGTGATTGCCATCAAAGAAGTCATAACTTATAAGCGATGAATTGGAGAAAGGTTAAACAAGATACGATTCTTAAATGATCTTAATATCTCATGCATTTGCTTGAAACTTCCATTTTGTCATATTTATATTTTCGTTACTTTTATTTCTTTGGTCATGTGAATGATAGATTTGATAAACATTTGACAAAAATTTGAGGTCCAAAACAATCTTATGGAGTTGATGAATTTGTATGCAACATAAATAAACACGTTAAAATTATAGAATCCAAATCTTATTATATCTATTCTAATGCAGTACAGGAACCCCGTTACGTGTTTTAATTTTTTTTACACACTTAAAAAAATACCCTTTCATATATAGTATATCATATCATGTATTTTAAAGTTTTCGAACACTCCAAAAATACTCTTTAGTTTGACTCTTTATCTTGCTTCACATTAATTTTTTTCGACACACTCTTTTTTTTACATAGTGTTTTTAGAGCCAAACTTGGTCGTTATATAGTAGTATTACTTCCCAATTTTCAAAGACATTATCCACTCATTTTGATTGTTAATTCTTTGTTTCATGATTGTCATAATAGAGGTGCATCAAAGGATCAAAAAGAGAAGAAGCACAAGGAGAATACAGCTGAGGATTCTATTTTTGGCTTTTGGTTAAATTTGTCATTTGTAAATGAGTGTAGTAGCTAAATCGAGAAAAATTACTACCCCAAGAATTCTGTCTCTATTAATACTGCTGGTAGCTATCATTGAGAAGCAATTTAGCTGAAGAGACATAATTATGTTTGATATAACGATTTTTTGTTGATTAAGGCATTATTTCTTATATAATTTTTATTGAAGTATGATAGGTTTAGGGAAATTTTGTTATTTTGATATGAGAGGAATAATGCAAATTAAAAATTTAATGCTTCACTTGAACGAACTAAACTAGAGAAAATAGAAAAATAAAAAACTTCATATTTTTCTCGACTCTTGAAAAAAGTATACGACAAATAGAACTAAACTTCATATTTTGTTTGATATCTGATAATGATATTAAACCAACAAATAAAATGACAAATGTTATATATAAAAATGTATTTCAAATTTTGTAGCATGTTCTAATACATTTGTTAGTTTGATAATGAAATATATGTCCGTGCAATACACGGTAATGTAACTAGTTATAATTTAAGAGGTTGATTGTTGTAGGTCAAAATTTGTGGATCATAATTAAAGAAGGAAAAATATATTAACACTACTATTTTTTAGAATAATGCTATTTACCTAGACTGGAGACTGGTCTCTAGTCTAGTTGTTATCACTACATTGGCCATTGAATAAATGAGGAAGCAATGCATGGGAATGCAACTAGTTATGATTTAAGAGGTTGATTGTTGTAGGTCAAAATTTGTGGATCATAATTAAAGAAGGCAAAATATATTAACACTACTATTTTTTAGAATAATGCTATTTACTTAGATTGGAGACCGGTCTCCAGTCTAGAGATCGGAATGTCATCACTACATTGGCCATTGAATAAAGGATGACTCCATGTATTTATGCATATCATCTTATCGTCCAATGTAGTGATGCCAACTAGACTGGAGACATGTTTCCAGTTTAGATAAATAGCATCACACTATTTTTTATAAATGCACCATTTTTTAATTATATAAATAGTCCCTAAACATTAATTACTCTCACATTTATATCCTCAACATTTTTGTTATATTCTTCTTTTACGACTTTCTACATATTAATACTTCTTATTTTAAGCAATGATTTTTGTGTAAATTTTTCTATTATTATACTTTCAAATTATCAATAAAAATAAATAATTATACTTAAATTTACTAATTTAATATATTTGAGTCCCCTTTTAACTAAATTTTGCACAAAAAAAACTTTATCAAATACCAAATATGCTAATTAATGAAAATTTGAGAGTAGAAATGTGTTGAAAAAAGTTAGAAACATAAATGTAATAATTAGTAAAACTTAGGGTTATAAGATGAAAATAAAATGTGGTATGGTTATAAAAAAGTGTATTTTCAATATAACTACCCATTAAAGAATTCCACATTTTTTATATAATATATCGTGTATAAATAATATTTGGCCATTTTTAATTAGAGTTTATTGGAATGATGCTAAAGGTGCCCTTATAACTATATTTTGATTTGATATTATAGTATTTTTTTTAGCTGTTTTTTTACCATAGTGTTTTATCTTTTTTAAAGTACGATCAAATCTATATTGTAACAATACAAATTTACATGGATATATTATAACATCCCACAAAATTATAAAAAAATAATAATAATAAAATTAAACAAGGTAATTGATATTTTTGACAATGATTAAATAACTACTTGAAATTGCATTGTAAGATTACTTGAATTGTTTTGAAAGATTAAAAGATTGTTACTCCAATGACACCAAAAGCAAGAATGTGGGTATTGATTAACATAAATCAAAGTACAATGACTTAATTACAAGATAACGAAAAGTATAAAGATTTCTTGAGCAATAAACGAGTGAATCACATTTAACCACAGCACCTCTTCAGATATACGGTGACAAACGCGCCACTTGTCTCTCTATGATTGGCGGAACTCAAAGATTTACTAAAAACAATTAAATCCTAGCAACTATAAAAGGCCAAAGGATAAAACAAATTACCAAGTTTCTCTAAACCCTTTGCGTACCCTTTATCTATCCCAAAATATCAAAATTCGTCCAAAAAAACTATAGCGAGCAAAACTGCCTTAAAAACCCACCAAACACTTAATTTTACACTTGAAAAAGACTATTTTCCATATATAGAAAGATGCTAACTTGAGGAACAACTTTGATTGAGAATATATCAATGCTTTAGAGGCACTTTGCCACTTAGAATTATTCAATGTATCTTTGAGGAAAAAAAAGAGTTGAGTAACTAATGCTTTGATTCCCTTTTTCATTCATAAGTTTTCATAAGACAAAAATGGATTTTAATTGAAGTTTTCATAAGAAAAAAATGGATTCTGATGCATTATTATTGATTTATTATATTTAAATCACTATTTAATGCTCTACCTTTCTTGCTTTGTTAGGTGGTATGCTATGTGGGATTTCCCCGTGCTAGGAGCTGCCTAATGAAACCAAGGTGTGCAATGAATTGCATGATGGCTTGTCTTTGTGGTTTTTTTGTGACCGATGTGGAAATTCTGGTAGGAGTCAACTGAGATTTGATTATGGATTCACTTATTGATCTTTTGCGCTACGAGTAGTAGTTTAACTAGTGATAGTGCCCTCTTGTGCATCCAAAAACTTTGTGCTATTCATGATTTTCTTGAACTTGTTATTGAAAAGGGGTTTCTTAAATGAAAGGTGAATCAAAGGATTTTGTTACTCACTGATTATTTTGTACTCACTCCATTTTCTCCAATCTTGTAGATGATTGAACCCTAGTTATTGGCCAAGCAAGCCTCGAGTTGGAGCATGCTTGTGGACGGAAGTAGAGTTTTACATGTAGAGGGAACCAATCTTTGGAGCTTTGAGAATACACTTTGACTCACCTCTCTATAAATATATAGATATATATATATATATATTTGTCGCTTACCATATGTAAGACAAAGAAAAAAAAAATAATTTGTTCGTTTTGTACGTCCTGTCGCTGCTATTCGTATGAAAGCTTTCGCAACAGAATTTAATAATTGATATAAGTAATTCAAGAATATTAGGTAAAATAGCAGGGGCATGACATATATGTCCTACTAAAGTACAGTCGAACGTGAATCAAAAATACAAATCCCATATGAGGAAAAAATCTACAATATAAACCTCCATACAGGAGAATACTAATGTAGAACGGAAGCAATAAGATTTCCGGTGAAATTTTGCAAATAATAAAACTTGAAATCTACCAAGCAAGTCTTGAAATTCACCAAAGAATTGAGTAAAACTCAAAAAATTATATTAGTAATCGAATGAAAGAAACTATACATAAGATCTCTTTTTATAAGAATAAATTTACCTAATCCTAATATATCTTGGAACCTACTAAAATAAGGAAAACAGTTAAAATCCTAATAGAAATTGACGATAAATTAAAATTTAAATCATAACACTAATAGAATTACATTTTCGTCCTACATCATATACACACTACAAATAAGTTGTAGAAATACCCAAATTGGGGAATCGCAAGTAATGCTATTAGGGATGCGGGCCAAGGATATCAGGCACTGCATTGCTGCAATATGTATATTTTTTTGTATTGTCATTAAAATATATATTTACCAGCTACTTTACTATGTGATTTTCTTTTAATAGTGATGCAGGTGCACCAACGACCACACAACACAATTTAAAGAACATGGATTACGATCAAGAACAAACTTTATTTTTTTTGAATTCAAAAGCAATCGAACCCTACGACGTTGAGAAACGAGTATAAATAGATGCCCTAACAATTACAGGCTCCAGGTGGGTCGGACTCTAAAAAGGCCCAAACAAAACACGGAATCAAAATAAAAAAATAAAAGAAAAATAAAAATCATAGAAGGGAGTGTCAAATGCTCATAAAGCGACGTATATAGTAGGCTACTGGTTGCGTTCGGCTTGTTGAGTCAAAAGCATATATTATGGGCTGAAAACGGACACCACATGCGAAAGTTATGCCCATAATATCAAAATTTGTCTAGAAACGCTACCGCTACGCGATGCACATCAAATATGAACAAGCACTGATTGATAATTAATACCAAAGTGATAAAACAAAGTGAACATTCTGTTGTAAAGGCCAGCAGTCCAACAGAGCTTTGAAATTCTAGTTAACCATGTCCCACCATTTAAAGTTCATGTCAAGCCTCAAATTGTCGATGCTAATGATCCACTTTTTTCTGTGAGTTTTGTTTCGGATGACAAATGTTGACAAACGTACAAAAAGGAGTTTATAATACAATTATGCAATCTATTAACTCTGGTAATGAGGGGATTTATTCCTTATATGGTTTTGGAGGTACTTGGAACATTTGTTTGGAGGACTCTTTCTACTACCTTAGGGTCAAACGGTAAAATTGTATTGAATGTTGATTCAGTGGTATAACATCGCTTTTTTTGTTTGATGGTCGAATAGCTCGTTCAAGATTTGTTATTATGCTAAATCTAACTGAAGATTCAACATGTAATATCAGTCAGAGAAGTCAAATAACAGAGCTTATTGTGAAAACAAAACTAATAATTTGGAACGAGGCGCCGATAAGGCACGAATATTGTTTTGAGGCTCTTGAAAGAACTTTACATTATATAATGAGAGTTGATAATCTATTAAGCTCTAGTAAACCTTTTGGAGGTAAAACTGTTAATTTTGGTAGAGACTTTCATCAGATTCTACCTATTATTTTGAACGGAAATAGACAAGACATTGTTCATGCAACCATCAATTCATCTCCATTACAGGCAGCATAGGTACTGAAAGTAACAAAGAATATGAGAGTCTAAAATCTTGGTAATGATTATAGTGGACAAGAGTTAAAGGCATTCCCTGATTGGATTTTGAGTACACGAGATGGAAGATTAGGGGTGAAATAATAGTCATGCGAAAATAGGAGTGCCAAATGGTCTTCTCGTAGATGATTTTGATAATCCAATCACTTATAGAAAGTACATACTCATCGTTCTCAGGCATCTTCATTGATCTGTCATACTTACGGCATCTTCATTGATCTGTCATACTTACGGGGTACAACTATATTTGCAACCACTTGATGTGTTACAAACCATAAATGATCACATCGTTGTGCTCAATCAAACTGAAGAAAGGACTTATTTCAGTTCAGATAGTTTGTGTAGAGTAGACAGAAGTACGAGTTTGTTCTAACAGGTTCACTTTACATAATTCTTGAATGGTAATAAGGTGTTCAGGTATATCTAGTTATGAATTGAGACTAAAGATTGGTGTTCTAGTGATGCTGTTGAGAAACATTGATCCGACTATAGGATTATGTAATGGAACACGGTTGATCGTTACAAACTTGTGTAGCATGTCTTAGAAGCCAAAATTCAATCAGGAAGCAACGCTGGGGACAAACACTTTTATCGAAAATGTCATTGACTCTATTAGATGTTAGATTGCCTTTTAAATTTGAAAGAAGACAGTTTCCCAAGGTTATGTCATATGCTATGACAATTAATAAGAGTCAAGTCAATCCTTTTCCATGTATGGCCATCTCTTAAAAGATAAGTTTTCAGTCACGCCCATTTCAGATCGGAAGAGCGTAGAGTTACAAATCGTGTTGAGCTGAAGATATTGATATATGTGATTAAAATGGAAAACCGACAAATGTGACCATTAGTGCTGCATATAAAGAAATTTTCTATAATTTGTAATAATGCCATAAATCTATAACTTTATTATTTACTACGAAATTTAATGCTTTCATTATATTCTTATTGATATGCGTATAAATTACATGACTAAATACCCTAAAGGTGTGTATTTACATGTTTATGCATCAAATTTTAAGTTGCAACCAAACAAAAGAGTGAAACTAATGAATTTGAACCAATTGTGAAGCATTGTGAAGATTTGGGACCAAAACGGAGTAAAAGAAGAGTTCAGGGATCAATAGAACGAAGAAAAAAATTGCAACTGAAAATCCTCTATTGTAACCTTAAAGGTTGCTCATTGCGCCGCAAAGTCTACACTGTGCGGTCACATAGTTATATTGCGGTTAGCGTGGATTTCTTTTCCTAATCCGTTTCAACCTCTATTTTTGGTATTTCTTGGGCACGACTCAAAGACTCTTTTTGAGGATTTCTAAGCTTCTTATAAAAAGGGTTTAGGTCAAGGAAAAATGAGGGAGATTAGAGATTAACAAATAATGCAAAAAAGAGGGAGAAAAACTCAATACTTTTGAATATTCGGGGTTCGAGTTTGAGATTCAAGGCGGAGAAACTATGTGCAAGATTTCTTCATCTTCTTCAAAACCTGATTTTCTGGGTTATGTTCTTAATTTTTAATTTGTGTTTTTCATCCATGATGTGTAACATCTCAAAAATTTCTACAAATTAAGGTAAGCAACGAAATTGTTGTTTTGAAAGAATTACTTGAATATTATTGTAAGATTGCTTGAAGATTGTTATTGAATTGATGCTAAAGAAAGAATTCGGTTGACAATTAACATAAACTAAAGTGTAATGACTTAATTGACATGAACTAAAGAGGGTGAACTTAATTGAGAGATAATGCAAGGGAAAGGACTTCTTGGGCAATTTCCCGCCAAGTGTGCGGCCCCACATCGCGCCACTTGTCACGATGTGATTGGCGCCACTTGTCACGATGTGACTGGCGCCACTTGTCACGATGTGATTGGCAGAACTCAAAAGTTATTAAAACTAGCTAAATCCTAACTATTATATAAGGAAGCTAAGAGTTTCATTTTCTCTTCCAAACCATTTCCCTTTTCTCTCCCGAACCTCAAAATTCGTCCAACTTGGCCAAGGGAAGGAGAAAACTAATAAAAACCCGCCAAAATACCTATTTGTCCTTTTGAAAAGAGTCCCTTACCATATATGGAAGGATTATAGCTTGAAAAATAGCTTTAATTGAGGAATATCAAGGCTTTAAGGATATTTCTTCACGTGTATTATTCGAAGAATATTTGAGGTGGGTAACCTAATACTTTGATTCCTTTTCTACATGCATAAAGTTTTGATAAGATAAGTGCGTATTTGATTGATGATTTTGATGAGACAAACATGGATTTGAATGCATTATTATTGAAAGAAAGATTGATTTATTGCATTTGTATATCTAGTTAATGCTCTACCCGTTTTGAATTGCTTTGTGATTGTATGGCCTTGCTGTGTGTTCTTGGCCATTTTGAATTGTTTCCTACACTATGACCTATTCAATGATCCCGGAATAGGGAAGATTAATGTAGTGTTTGCTTTGAATTGGAATCTCGGTATGGGTCTACCGGGGTTCATTGTGGATCCACCACGGGTAGTAGTTTAACTAGTGATAAGGCCCTTTTGTGCATTGAAAAGCTTTGTACATGCAATGGTTTTTCTTGGAAATGAGTTTTATAAACGAAAGGTGAATCAAAGGATTGTGTTATTCACTGAGTACGTTGTACTCACTCCCCACTTATTACAATTTTTGTAGATAATTAGAGTTATAACAATTGAAAAGCAGGGCAAGCTAGATGTTGGATCATGCTCGCGAATGGGAGTATAGTTGTGCATGTGGTGTAAATCTGTCCTTGAAACTACCATGAATTTAATACTTTTATACCCATCTCTATAATATATATGTTTTTACATCTTATAATATATAAGACAATAGAGAGATATAATCTTTATATTTATTTGAATACTACTTTTCATTGTAAAATTTTTCTAATGATTTGGCACACCTTGGTAAACAATGAAATATATCTATCAATACAACTTCTTGTGTTCTATATATTTTCTTGAAAAACCTAGCTTTAATGTTTCTTTAAATGATTGGCGATTTATTAACTTATGTAATTATCTTTGTCTATTAAACTTTGTAAGATAAGATAAATTGAATTGTTTTGCACGTCCCGTCCCTGTTATTTGAATAAAAGCTTCCGCTACAAAATTTGTAAATTACCATAAGATATTCGGAAATATTGTAAAGTTAGCGGGGGCGTGACATGATGTGACAAAATTTTCTTAAGTTAGGACGAACGATGTAACTTAGTAAAAACCCTAGTTGTGTTTTTCATATTTAATTTATGCGATTAATTTTTATGTTGAATTCTTATTGGTGAATAATTTTATCTTCATATTTTTGGTCAATTGATGAATGAATTTAATGAATTTTTGTTGAACTTGCGAAAGAAATATTTAGGTTGGCTTATATTATAATAAGGATCACTAATGGAGACAAGACAAAGGAATTTACTTGTAATTAGTGTGATCACCGTAGGTTGAACTTCGGAGAGACTTATATGAAGTTCTTGTAGTTTAACACATTTAAAAGGGTTGATAATACGCGAATCCTTTTATAGAACTAATGATTAGTTCTGTTAACGTACCAATACAATTATAGAATACAAGAAATTACTGTGGTTTCTGAAACCACTATTGAAATCACCAGAGCTTTCTTAAATCATATAACCATATTGGTATATTAAGAGAACCAATAATTTGTTCTTTAGAAATTTTAGATAACACGCTCACTTAGAAATAAGTGATGATGCCTAACTAAATAAGATTAATTAGCTTTGAGATGAATAGTTAGTTAATTTAGTAAAATTCGATCAATAATAGAGATTGATTGTCGCAAGACTATATCGACCAATTATGGTGAGATCGTGAGTCCTAACACATATTCATCATATTAGTCCATCTAAAGTATCGTATTGTATATATTTTATTTGTTTAATTTTATTAATTAACTTGTTTGTTTTCTTTTCTTTTCGTAATAAAATTCCAATTTGATCATTCAAATAATTTGGGAGCTAAGAATTTCGGTACTCAATCTGATCTTCATGGGAACAATAATTCGAATTCAACATTCACTTTATTACTTGTCACGCCTGTGCACTTGCAGATAGTAACATTTTAATGAACACTTATGTTTAAGATTAAGATTTTTTTTTTTTTTGCAAAAGTAAATTATAATTTCTAAGTGCAATTTCACCGTACATTTCGTGGGAGGAAAAATTAAATAACGAAGAGTTACAAATCATGCTGTCTCAATTATGATTTTATCAATATCAATTAGCAAATATTCTTAATTTCTTGTAACCAACTTTACAAAAGGAAGGTTCAAAAGAAGAAATTTAAAAAAAAAAAAAAAAACCAAAGTGCATACGCTGCTGCGGATGCATTTTTTGTGCTCATAAATAATTCCATGCAAAAGACATTTCAATATCGTACGTAAATATTTTCCGAGACCGTTTCAAAAAGGCGTTAACACACATCTTGCTCGTGTTCACGTGTTGACCCCAACTCCCCAACATTCCATTTGACATTTTATTTGATATGATTTTTTAATGGTTTTAGTTTCATACGTAATTTCAGTATAATTTCTTTAGGGATTGATTACACCTAACACCTACAATCTTTTATCGTTTTATCGATCACGTCCTTAAATTTGAATTTTCCGTCCCCAACCTTTTAAAAGTGTTATAGTTACGTCCCTGTGACGGAAACCGTCTATTTCTACCGTTATAGTTGGGGTTTTTTGATAAAATATAAAAAAACTAATATTTTAATATTTTTAAAAAAAATTGGGCAGCCGGAAATGGCGTCCAAGGGCTGCCATTTGCTGGCAGCCTTTGGGAGGGGAGGAATGCTGCCATTTCCGACAGCATACCCTCCCCCGACGCCTTTTTGCTGCTAGAAATTGCAACAAAAAAGGGAGGGAGTTTCTGGCAGCCAAAAAAAAGGGAGTCTCCCCCGCTTTGCTATATGAAATTGTGAGCCTCCCCCTTTTTCTGACAGTCAAAAGGGGAGGAGTCTGGCTGCTAAAAACAGCAGCACTTTGCTGCTATTTCCAACTATAGAGGGGAGACTCTCCACAACTTGCTCGTGTTCATGTGTTGAACTCAACTCCCAACACCCATTTGACTTTAGTTTTAATGGTTTTATTAGTTCAAAAAAATGAATAAACATATGTCATTCTTTATATGTAATTACAGTGTTATATATCATGAGAGGATTATAATATAGAATTCTCTTAGGAGCTCAGGCAAATTCATGTATATTGGCTTGTGTACGCGGCCTTTTGATATGCGTATCAGCATAGTTTATGTATATAAAACAATAATTTTAAGAAAAGATGTTTATTTGACGTGAAAAACTGACATGCTTAGTTGTCGATCATATATTGGATGACTGTGAACATTCAAATTCATCACTTGCATATAAACAATTAATCCATGTTCGCCAGGTAACCAATATCAGTCATTCATGTCAGATGAACATGTCTCCTTAGAATTAATCATAAGACCAACGTAAGACAAAATGAATAATGTAGATTTTTTGAATCTCGTGAAATATATAG
>CAVNYN010282356.1:0-36742 GCA_963692815.1 Nyctanthes arbor-tristis | reverse complement strand
TCGTTTGGGGACTAGTGGTTGTTGCAACTTGTTGGTGTTGTAGACTAGCTGATCACGTGAGAAAACATTGTCCAGCTGGAGCAGGTTCGGCTACTGTTCAGATTTGGACAATCCGACTCTCTTGGTGTGAGGGCGGTGGAGATGTGCTATGAAGTATGTGAGTACATCCTCATGGCGTGTCGCTAGGTGCCATGGTAAAGGATGTGTGTTACTTCTAGCAGTTGTATTTACAGACGGCATTAGTTGGCGGTGATGCAAGGTGTGTGTTTGTAGTAATGTCGATAGCTGATGAGCTCTCTGGAAAGCCAACAAAAGAGTTGCACTACAAATTTCAGCAGGTTTATTTCGACATTGAGCCAATGAAATGTTTGGAATTGTTGTTAATTCTAAATGGTTATATATACTCATGTGGTGGAGTATGGGACTGTCAGAGTGTGTCAAAGGCTTGCCTGGTAACTTCTCAAGTATTGTGTACAAGACTGGAGAAGATGAAGATTTTGGCTTATTTTGGTAAGGTGGAGATTGTTGGGTTTGTTGCCAAAAATAATCCAAAGTTGAAAAGGAAAAGGAAAGGGAAAGAAGAAGAATCCTAGAAAGAAAAGGAATCCAAATTATAGAAAACGAAGCCTATAAATAGAGATGTTTTCTTCTTCTTTAATACACAAGTGATACAAGTGAGTTGAGAGAAAAATTAGTGAGTCTAGCACCTTGAAGAGTTTTCTTGTAACTCTTTGTGATTTGTTCAAAGGGTAGAAAATTAGGTGTGGTAAAACTCGAGGTGTCACTTGGGTCGGGTCAGAGAGTTTTGTAAAGAAAAATAGTAGCCTAGCGTCTTGGGATTTCTTTAATTCTTCGCGGGTTAGGCAAATGGTAGAAATTGGTAGATGCGGTAAAGCTTATTATATTTTTCTTGTAATACTTGGGAGATGAGTTCTGGTGAGTGAAAATTCTGTATGGTTGTAGCGACTTTAATTATATAGTGGAAAGCTTTGACAGTCCGTTAAATTCGTCTTCATCTTTTATTAAATTCCTTGAACAACGGTCCTGCGAGCGTAATCGGGGAATTTACATTAATTCCCAACAGTTTTCAGGGATAACCAAAAGGAAGTTCGGTTTCCATTCCCCAAACTGTTAAAAAACAAAAATCATCTTTTTCTTTTTTCTTTTTCATTATTAGATCTTTATGAGACACTCGGAGTTTCGATCTGTGCCAAGGTTTCAAACGGAAAGGAAATAATATTTTTATCTGAATACCATCTGTCAACCAATTTTGCGGATATTCTGTTTCAGATAATTGAACGCTGTTATAGGTACATTTAACGTGCATCTCAAGGCGTTGTAGGTTTTTTTCTACCAATTGGGGCTCTCCCTTCACCACCCCATGGGGATAGTCTACAGGGTTTATAACTACTCCTCTTGCTATAAGACGCTTACCTAGCCAACGCTTAGATCTGGTTATACCCAAAAGGGATTCCTTGATATTGAAGAATAGGTTTGAATTTATACAAATTAGTAACTTGGGTTTGTGATAATTTGTAAAATACATATGCTTGTGACAAGTAGGATAAGTCTCATAAAAAAAGGGTGAATCTTCCTCTTTCTCCTTATCTTTATCTTCCTCTTTCTCCTTATCTAGAACATCCACCGCTTTAAACTCAAATTTTATCTCTTTCTATACCTCACAAGCAACAGCTAGTTCAGGACTCCATTTGCTAGCCTCACTGATAATTACATTACCCTCAGCAGCAAGGTGGAGAATTAAACCAAAAATTCTCTTTCTTCATCATCAATCGAATCAGTGTTCGCGACCCAGGATTCTATTTTATCATCAATCCAATCCCCGTTCACGTTTTTTCTTTTTCTTATCAATGAATAGATCTCTTTACTTGTATGACTTAGATGTCTCGTATTTCTTGAAACAGTGATTCGATTGAATGGATTTGTGTCAATGCGTTAGTTCGATCCAAAACTTAAGATAAGGGGTGTAAACTGAAAAAAGATTCATAAGTGGTTGTTAATAGAGTTGAAGTTACTAAATTCGGAGGAGTTTTTCTTTCTTCCTTATAATAGAAAGAAGTAACTAAACTTATCAAATTTACTTATCATTGATCTATTATTTCATCGAGATTCAATCCAAATCACGATGGTATTTTCTTGTTCCTGAATGGGTCTCTTTCATCTTTTTAGGTTTATACTCTACTCCGGGTAAAGATCCGCCCTATTTTGATTTGCACATATAGAACAAATCTTCCCATTACCTTTTTCTTTTTGTTGGGTGTGACATTTTTCCTGTAGGGCAAAGTGTGTTATAGGACGCTTTGTCTCCATCCTATATTATAATCTTTATCACAAACTAATACTAAGTTCATGAAACATTTTTAAATGTAACATTAAGACCAATATTTTTAAAAAATTACAAGTTTGGTGTATAGTTGCTGTTGTAAGAATGAAATTTTAGGGATCATAGAAGATCATCCGGTAGATTTACTCATTGATTGCGCTAACATTTTTCAAAGATGAATCGTATAAATGGAATAACTTTTCATATTAGTAGAAATTATTTCTCACAAACAAGAGAATAACAGAATGCTACCCTGAAACAATTAAAAATATTCATTAAAGATTATCATGTGGAACTTTAAGCATTTATTATGGTTCATGTCATCAAAAATCAGATACTATTAAAGAGTAACGACTGGACCCCCAAACTATTATAGAAGTTCTATAGAAGTCCCGTAAAATATACCCCCTCCCAACTACCGGAAAAATGTAAAAGTAAAATCTCTACAGCTCATTTGCCCTCGCTTTAAATCGATCAAAATGATTCTCCTTCGCAAGATTTATTGATTGCTTATGATGCCATTCATGTCCCTTTTCATTATCACTCCTTTGAGATGTGTGATTTATGTATCTAAATACGCCCCTTTTAGTAGCAAGTCAAGTACTATTTAGTTCAGATCTTATTTGATTTCATACACTGATTTCAGGAGCAAAGAACCATTTTTGTATAACCCCAGTACCATTTTTTCACAATATTGAGCATTGCAATTAATTTTTGTTAGCACCCAACTCCAGTTAAGAATAGACATATACAGATGTAAGGCTATCCTGTTGAAATTCTTGAAAGATCTATCTGGCTGTAACTGAACCAGATTTTTGAATTGAACCTCCTTTTGGGTTGATATGATTTGGGTTTTCCGTCGGAATCTGAAAGATCAATTTTGAGAAGTGCAGCTTTTGGCGGAGATTAGTCTGTTTCTTGATTGTAATTGCCTTGAAGCTGAGCGGCATATTTATAGGGCTTTTGTAAAATTTTTTGTTGATAGGCTTTCTGGGTCTTCGAGTAGAATAATATGTTTTGGAGGGGGAGGGAAAGGGGGACAAAAGAGCAAAATGGCGGACCCCCTTGTGGGCAGGTCAGAGTACTTGTTGTTGGTGACTCAGGTGCATATTCTAAGGTTTTTAGTTTCCTCTTGCAGGAGTTTGGAATTCATTCCAATTTCTGTGTGCCCTGTTCTTCTTCTTTGGTTTTGTTCATAAATATTCTATGGGTATGATAGACTATTGTTGCTCTGATCTGTTTCCCTTTATGGTTGGATGCTGTGGATTCTTCTACTTCCTGAAGTTTTGGGATAATGCATTCTAGGATCAAGCAACTACTCATTTCATATGGGGGCCTAAATCACTAATAACTTGCATGCTTGTCGATTTTTGATAAATATCCTTTTTTCTTGTTTAATGGAGGCTTTATTTGGTGGTCGTTTCGTGAAAACCCGACTGAAGCTAGTAGCCAATACTTAATGATATAGTTTCCTGTGAGAGGAAACAAGAAAAACATGAATACCTTTTTATCAATAAAACTGGGGACAGACAACCTAATATCTCAACAAGTTTAGGGTTCTCTGTGATCAATACTTGTTTACAATTCTGTTTATTTGACCTTTATATTCACACAAGGAACCAATACAACAAGACATTTTCAGTCACTTCGGCAGTGGTTCATGTAAAGCTCTAACTTTAGAAGTGTCCCCTTCAGAGTTTATCAATTAAATCACAATCTCATATCACATATACTAAGTGACTCCAATTGGCTATATCTCTTAGGTTTGTTCGTAAATGAAGAAAAAATCTAGAGTTAGGAAAGAACCTTGATGCAAGCCTACAGAAACAAAGATTGTCTTCTATCCACACACCCACTAGGTTCACAATTGGTTTTGCTCCATTACGCCTCTTCAGTAGATCTCGATCTCTCTCTAGAGACACAGAGGGGGGGAGGAAGGGAGGGGGAGAGAGAGAGCGAGAGAGAGAGAGAGAGAGAGAGAGAGAGAGAGATGCATGCTATTATAGGGCTTTTTGCTATCTCAATATAAAAACACATGCAAACCTTGTCGCGCTATATTGGAGATTGTGGAAGAGTTGACTTGAAAATTTTGAAGTGTGGATGAAGAACGGTTCTCCAAGCTTATGATCTTGAATCACAAAATAACATGGTGGATAGATGGGCGTCAAGATAAGGGTTGCTCTCACTCTATGCATGTGCTGAACAGTTTGTAAATATTTAGCCCCTGTCACCAAACTAGAAATTATTTCTATTTTGAATTAGAAATAGATTTTTTGAGAATGAGTGCCGGAGATTTCTGTAGTACATGTTGGGTCAGTGTCATATATGGATGTGATTTGTTTGACTAAATTCAATTTTTAAAGAGAAATAGTTTGCTAACATTGGCAGTAATTTCGTTATTTGGTCTGGTACCTAATGCCTGATAGAAAGACTGGTATCAATCAGAACCTCAGATCCTTTAGGACAGAATTTTTAGTGAATCCGGTATTCAGTAATTTCAATTGCAATCATTTTTGGATTTTTTTCACCATCTGTCCACACCGTTACATTCAGCAGCTTTTAGCAAGGAGAGATAACAATTTGTACTTCCACCATTCTTATTTAAGTGGTATAGTCTATTGTTGCAATGAGTGGTAGGACTGGGAGAATGGGAGAGAAGAGTTAAAGTTATTTACTTATTTAAATAGTCACTAGTCCTACTTGCTTTCTAATTGTGTCTTATCGTTAAAGAACTGTCAATTTGGAAAAATGCATTATTTTTTTCCTGGTTGAGTGTTTCTCGCTTGGAGTGCAGAATTTTATGTTGTTGGCCATTATCTAATACTGTAAAGTGCTGTGAATTACTGTTTAATGCATCTTCTGTTGGCCATTGCAAACTCTTAGAGCAGTAGATCTTCTTGTTTACCTCTGTGTATTAAGAAAATGGTTTACTTAAACTAATTTAATTAATCTTTTTTTTTATTTAAAATAACGTTCATTTGGTATGTTCTTATCCCTGAGCTGGACATTGATATTTCATTGTTCTGATAGGTGTGGGGAAAACTTCTCTTGTTCATCTGATTCTAAAAGGTTCTTCCATTGTTCGCCCTGTTCAAACAATTGGTTGTACTGTTGATGTTAAGGTTAGATATAATCATTTCTTCAAAATGTTAGTAGCAAAGTCTGCAGAGGAAATAATCATTATGTATTCCTCTTTCTTTTATGCAGCATATCACGTATGGATCTTCTGGTAGCTCATCTAATAGTACAAAAGGTGACATTGAAAGAGATTTTTTTGTTGAACTTTGGGATATATCTGGACATGAAAGATATCAAGATTGCCGGTCTCTGTTTTATTCCCAAATCAATGGTAAATAACCCGACTTTTCTTAATTATAATTCATATGCATTTAATAGAATTTAGTTTACATTCATTTTATTATTTGAAAATCTATATCTTTTCATATTTGTCCCATGGAATTACTTATCATGCATCAGTAATACAATAAGTTGTTGAACTAATTTTAGGTTGCATCATATAAATTTCCACGACCTTTGGCTTTTGCAATTATAAGATTCTGATATAAAATCTTGATTTCTTTAACGACCTGAATTTTCATCTTTTAGGCGTTATGTTTGTTCACGATCTTTCTCAACGAAGGACAAAAACAAGCTTGCAGAAGTGGGCTGCAGAGATTGCTGCTACTGGGACATTCTCAGCTCCTTTAGCATCTGGAGGTCCTGGCGGCCTTCCTGTTCCATACATTGTTGTTGGTAACAAAGCAGATATTGCTGTGAAAGAGGGCACACGAGGAAGCAGTGGCAATCTCGTTGATGTAGCTAGACAATGGGTTGAGAAGCAGGGATTACTTCCATCAAGTGAGGAACTTCCTTTGACTGAGAGTTTCCCTGGCGGTGGAGGTCTTCTGGCAGTATGTTAAATTTCAAATTTGGTTGTGTAGAGTAACTAGTTTCTACATGGTGTTGTTTATGAAATCCCACAATTTCTTTAGAGATGTGCATATTGTGCATTCTCCATCTAAATTAGCAGTTAACCTATAATTTATTTTCCTCAAGTATTTGGAAGAATTTCCAGTTTAAATATGTTTAACCATGTTATCATTTAGTTTCTTTTAATTCTCTAGATACTGTTTAAGGTGTTTCTTAAGTTCAATTGTTAGGTTGATTCATTTTTGAAGATGATACTTATGCTATTTTGGATCCATTCTGCAATAGTTTAAGATGGTGAACTATAACCTCCTTTTCCTGTTGATTAAATGAGTGACACCTTAAGTATATCTCTATGTGGTATGTTTGGAGGTTCTCACAAGTTTTATAACATAGCATACTTGACTGATGGCTCCATGCCTCACTGCATCTACATGCATGTGTATATGAGAAGAATACCTCCTGCTTATTTTCTTGTTCTATAGAAGAAACTGCAGAGATGAGTTTGTAAAAATTGTTTAATTGAAAATATGAAAAATTAATGTTATTCTCTGCTGTGCTTAACCCAATTGATTTCACAATTCCGTATAACTTTCATTTTAAGCTTTATATTTATTATTCACCAGAAAACATAGTTGGTTCATTGGATATATTTGTCTGTCCCTTATGTTCTGATGTCGGCAATGAGGTTGCTTTATGGGAAATGGATTCTTTATTTTGTTGTCAAAGAAAATTCTGTATTCAAGTTTAATGATTTATAACTAATGCATCTTTAGTTTGTGTGTGTATTTGCTAAAGATATGGTGATTTTTCCTACCTTTCACACTTGGTGAATATTAATGTGTTTTATAATTCTTAGATGGAGCAGAAGCTGCTAGGTGATTTATTAAATCAAATTGTAATTGCCAGATATTCTTTTGATAAGCTTATTATGGGCAGCAATCAAGCTTCACCTGCATTTCAGGCTGTCTGTGCAACCTGCTGTTCCGCTTTTAGGATTTCTTTTATTTAAGATATGCTTGATTCTGAAGTATTTCTGCATTTCAAGTTCCCGTACAAAGTGGTGCATATCAGTTTCTTAGAAACACAGATGGCTGTTAACAGTTTTTATTACGTGAATGATTAGAAAGTTTGCAGTATTATCATTAAGATTTGGTAGTGTATCAAAGGAAAGGAAATTGAAGTTGTAAAACAAAGAGTGCTCGGAACTAGTATTAGAGAAACCATTTCATGTCTTTTGATTTTAGATTGATGTTTCACTTAATTTATTAATACCTTCACTCTTGGGCAAAGATTTAAGAAAACTTAATGTAGGGCAAATTTGCATCTCTTGCCTCTGAATCAGTTGAAGAAATATCAACTACAAGTGTTAGTTTAAGGATTTTCACCTCAATGTACTTTTGATACCTGGATCTTTACCTATGGAAAACCAATGTAGAATTCTATTTTTGACTGGTGCAGGCTGCCAAAGAAGCCAGATATGACAAAGAAGCGGTGATGAAATTTTTTCGGATGGTCTGTACATTTTTCTTTTCATCTGTTTTTTTTATTTATCTTGGAAACTCTAATCTAAAATTAGTACTTTACCGTATGAAGTTGATCAGGCGGAGATATTTCTCAGACGAATTGCCTGGTGCAAACCCATGGTCTACTCAGGTTCATAGACCACTGTCACAATCTTCTGAAATTTCAAGTGACGAGGACCAGATGTATAAGAGTTCAAGGTATGACATGCTGAACCCGCGTGGGGATCTTTTATGATAGGTTGACCTGCTTCCTGAAACCTTTTGAATTAGTGTTGCAAAGTATAAAGAACAATGGGTATAGGTTTATGAAATCATGTGATTCAAGATCTAATTGAGTCCATTTTCTGCTCAAATTTGCTAAAAATGATGGGTGTATGTATCCTTTGGTTGTCATGCACGAACGCTTGTTACTTGCATGTGAATTGCCATTTGATGCTCATCAATTTCCATCCATGGGTCTTTTCTGCAAGTAGCACGCTGTATGGAAGAATTCACGGGAAATAATTTTTTATAAGAAAGTAAAATCCACATAGATAATAAGAAAGAATGATTAGCCCAAGGCTCGTGTCCACCTGGCATACATATAAGAGAAGTCAACATGCAGGGGGATAAATGAAGAAAGAGAAGGGGACATAAATAAGAATTCAGTGCATGTGCTTGTGGATGCCTATGTTATTACATTGTTTGCAAGTAGGACCTATATGTCGGATTTCCTCTCAACTCAAATACATTTACATGTATGTATGTCAGTTATACACACTTCTGTGTGTGTTTGCGCGCCCACAAAACTACCTGAAGAAAGCAGAAGATAAACATTGGGTTTTTCATCATAGAGATACATTTTTGTTGGTGTTTCGTTTGAATAAAATATGCAATTCAGTTTCTTATAGCTGCCTTCCGAAATGACAATGAGATCGGAAGACCGTTAGAACACTCCCCCCCCCCAAAAAAAAAAAAAAACACCCAAAACACACCAAAATTAAAAAAAAAAAAAAAAAAAGGAGCTTTCATTTCCATATGTGATTCGAAGGCAGCTCAAGGATAATCCCTAATTAAGTCGTTTGTCATGTGCTCTGAATGCATTTCCATCATCATCAAGAAATAGAAGCATGGGGTTTATGGAAATTATTCGTGGTGGTGGTTTTATGTAATTCCATCATGTCATTTGCTGCCTTTGTGGGCTCATAAAGATACTGTAAAGACCATCTTTGCTGGTTAATCTTTTTCTTCTTTCATTAACTGCTATTGTTACATCACCAGCACTTTGTTTTATTTCCCATAGTTTGCATCTTTACTCTTTTTTTGCCATACTTTTCTAATTGCACCTTCCGCTTGTTATAGTATGATTGGTGACCCATACAAGTATAATGTGCTTCCTCCACTGCCTGCTCAGCGAAACCTGAACCCCCCTCCCACGCTCTATCCGCAGCAGCCCATGTCAACACCTGACTATTATAACATCCCAAGATTTGCATCAGGTGGCAACCAGGACGTCACCACCGTGAGACCAAAGCGTACAGATATTAACGTGTGAACATCTCGGTTGCTTTTTGATGGACAAAATATGTTCAAGAGCAATATGTTTTCCTTGGTGAAATATAGTAGAGATGAATTCATTATTTGACAAAGCCCATGGAGAGGCTTTCTGTTCAGTGTGTTATATGTAATGGTTTTGCTTGTGTTTATAAACCAGAATACGTGTCCATTCTTTCTATTCATTTGACTTCACATTTGATTTCTTCTTTTATTTAAATTTTATCTATTATATTGTTTAGTCCTGCGTGCCAACTACTGGTTTTGTTATATCACCTTTCGTTGGTACACCACAAATTTGACCTAATGCTTTTTGTAGGTAACGGTATATAAAACATTATCATTTACCAGTTAGGAATGCAATTAGACAACATTAGGTTAACAACATTCTAACTACATGTCCCCAAGCACTTGTGTACGAGGTTTTCAACATTTTCTTAACCACAATCAACTACGAATATATAGAAGCTTCTGTAGACTGTATATTCATTTAATTTCTTGTCAATACGTACTAGTCAAAACTATATATATAGGAACATATGTATATATATAATGTGTTACAACCTTTCTATATTATTACATTACATTACATTTTATTAATTTGTATGTAACTTTTGTTGTTCTTTCTTATAGCTCAAATCGTATCTTTTTATGTAATTAGTTTTCAACGGAAGGACCTTAACTTCTATTAATTTATATCAAGTTACAATTATGAAATTATAATTACCTAGTCCCTTGGTTTTGAACAAGTTGCACTTATAAATGATAATAAATCTTAACAAAGGTAATGCAAATATCATAAATAAATCACATTTATATAAAAGGGTACAATATATCACTTCTTGACACACTGTTAAAACAGTGAAAAATATAAAACTACTACATATATATGATCACTTTCCCTAAGATTTTAATTCTTATTATTATCATCAAACAAATAACATTAATAGGAATATGTAAACATTTAAATGGAACATACATGATTTTAATTCATCAAGTACTCCATCTCTTGGAAACCCTAACCTTCAATCCATGTTTCATGTACAGAATGACAGAAACATTTGGGGTCACAGGGTGCCCTTCCACCACTTTAATCATGTAGTTATGGATTATGGCGGCAGCCACAGATTTCAGCTGTGTAAAAGCCACTTCTTTCCCTAGACAAGTCCTCGGTCCGGCGTTAAAGGCCAAGAACTTGTATGAGGGCTCGTGTTTAATTGACCCGCGCTCTGTTATCCATCGTTCGGGCTTGAATTCCTTGGCATCCTTACCCCATATGAAGTCCATTCTTCCCATAGCATAAAGGGAAAACATTACCTTCATATTTGGATCAACATGATGTCCACTTGGAAGTGTCACTGGTTGAACAGGTGCCTTGTGCTGGAATGGCACTGGTGGATAAAGCCTTAGTGATTCACAGAGTGCACTATGCAAATAAGCTAGGTTTTTCAATTCTTCCGCCTTGAAGAGCCTCCATTTCTCACCTTCTTTTGGTGGGATAATGGAGTTTAGCTCTTCCCTTATTTTGTTTTCGACCTCTGGATGTGTCGATACCAGCCAGAGAAACCAAGTGAGAGCCGAGCTAGTAGTGTCACGCCCCGCGATCATGAAGTTCAGTATGGTGTCTCTTAGGTACTTGTCGTCGCAATCCAATCCCACGCCTTCATCCCCATTGATATACGATGTTAACAAATCTAATCCCTCTTCATCGCCATCAATTTTTGTGGATTTGTTGCTTTGTTCCTCTCGCTTCATCGACACATACTTGCCTATAACACTGTCCAAGACACCCCAAGCTTTGCCTAGTTTATACTCATGTCCAATGCCTAGCCATCTCTCCAACTTCCAAACACTTTCCGGCAAGCAATGGCGCATGAATAACGCTTCTTCCACGTCGTCCATGGCCTTGGAAAAAGGAACATCGGGAAGTTCAACTGAAAGGCACCCCGGATCATAGCCAGTGACCAAGGTACAAGTAGTATCAAAAGTGAACCTTTGGAACAAATCTTGCAAGTCTACTACAAACCCTTGTTTAGCCACATGCTCAAGCACCGGAACAAGCCCTTTCTCCACTTTCTCCCAACTAATTTTGATCAAGAACTTGCGAAAGCGCTCGTGATTGAGCAAAGCTCGAGCTTGTTTCCTTTGATTCTTCCATAAATCCAAGTCCGAGTTGAAGATTCCATCTCCCAAAACCTCAAAAATTTTCTTGAACTCAGGGCCTTTTGGGAAGTTGGGAAAGTTTGCACTCATTATAAAGTGCACATTGGCTGGATCCACCGTGCCAAGTATGTCCATATTAGCAAACCATGGACCCTTAAGCAGAAAAGTTCCTCCGGTCCACTCGAGAACATCCGCGCATCGCTCGTGGAACCGGTGGACATGGAGAAAGAGGCCTGGAAGCATGCCAAGAAGTGGCCAATTCCATGGCATCTGGCTGTTCATATTTCTAAAACTCGACAAGAAAAGAAAGCACAAAACAGCTAGAAAGATTTCTACATAACCTAGTACCAACGAAGCCATATTTTTCGAGCCGATCACTATGAAGTATATTGGAAATATACTCCAAGCTAAATGGGCTATTTGTATACAAGCAGAGATTTGGAGTGTTCAAATATACTAGATAATATTTAATTATTATTCTAGATTAATGTGGTAGTTTATCAGTTTTAACTTTATCTGATATATTAATTAAGATAACGTGCCCAAATAAGAACTTTTCTTGTTTACAAGACCATATATTTAACCTATTTCTTGCAGAATCTGACTAACCAAAAAATAGGAATTAGTTGAGTGGTCTCTGTCTGAAAGAGAACTAAAATGACAATCATATAATTAGATGCCATAGGTAGTGAAAAATTAGAGAGAGTTTGGTTTATTTCAATAACCTACTTTGAGAAGATTTGCATGAAATTATGGATGTGCCTACTTTCCAACAAGCCAACAACTGTAAAACAACCTTATTCTACCTACATTTATAAACTACCTTGTAGTAAGAATATGTGGCACGACTGCCGGAATTTTCAAATTGGATCCATCGAATTAACTAATTTTCTTGTTAGGAGCTAGAATGGTTGAGGGGACACTTTGGGCAAAAATTTTGCGTTCTAAAGTGCCCTCACCCGGCGCCATTTCGTAACACGCCGTCAAAATTAAATGAAGGTAAAGAACCATTCGATTCATTAAGGGGCATATCAGTGCCATCACCTGGCGCCATTTCGTGACCCAGATGTGGGTTGGGGGGTCCGGAATACAGCTGGACTTGGCTCTTATGTAGAAATATCACGCCTCGAGTCTAGCTGGACCTAAACACATGAATTCAAGCGTAGCTATAAAACGCAATTAATTAATTAATTAATTAATTAATGCATTATAAAATGCGAAACATAGAGTAGATGTACATATTTACTCAGAGTTTGATCTGTTTTTATAGCCGGATCATATTTTCTTTTGATAATCGCATCTTCGTAGCTTGAAAATGATCTCCCGTATCTATTACGGGACTATCCCACCATATGCATATATGACGGGAGATTATTATGAAAACTTATGCATAGCAAGCCCCCCTCTTGTGATCTCCCACATAATATTTTGTAATTTTACTCCACCCTACACACACAAATAAATATATTACGATTTACAAACAAATTTATAAATTTGGTAATTTTTGTTTCTTCTATCTTAAATCTACAAACTATTGCTACTTCATTTATGGCTTAGTTTTGGAATTGCTGGAGCTTCTCTAATAAGTAGCTTTTGCTGTACTAAATAAAAATGTCTCTGTGAAAAGAATCATTTTAATATTTAGTAAACATTTTAGCTAAAATTATTGTACATTCTAAAAGCATTTTTTAAGTGTTTGGTAAATTTAACTGTTTTATTATACTAAAAAGTACACAATATAAATCTTTATTTTTTACTATATGATATCTTTTTTTTTCTTTTATGAATTTAATATGTTATTTCACAAAGAATTACTAAATATCAACAAACAATAACTGAAAGGGAAAATTTATTTGATTTTTTTATGGAAAAATTTATTTGAAATTAACAAATTAATAAAAATACACAAAAAAATAAAATAAACATATATATATATATATTGCACAATCAAATAAGTTATTATGATTTAATGAGAAAATTTAAATAAAATATATTATTACAGAAGATGCTTTGTAATTTTCTCAATCTTTATCTAATATATCAAAAGGTATAAAAAAATTTAAATATAGGGTTAAATTTGAGAATTTAATTATTACTAATTGGAGAAATTAAAAGTAAAATATGAGAAGCTACCTTTCAACAACTTCTCAAAATCTAGTGTAACATATTATTGCTTCTCGACTAATCACTTTTTTCTTTAATTTACTGTAGAATAATTATTTGTTTTAATCAATATAACAAATCGTTACAAATTCAATTTTGAGAGATTTTACAAATAAATGAAAAACCTTCTTGTGAATCCTCTGATTAACAATCAAACTATTGAAGTAGGGACCACGTGGCTTGAATCCTGAACTTCGGAAAACTTGATTTGTTGAAGACTCGAACTTGGATTTGACTTGTGTTTGATTTGTAGAAGATTTTGATTTTTCAGCTTCGGCTTGATTTGATTTAACTGCAGGGTTTTTTTGCTCCAGCAACTTTGACTTGATTTTTGGGAGAGTTTCGACGTCTCCAGGTCGTCAAGATTTTTGTGCACCTATAACCTGTGATTTTCATTGAATCGAAGGTCCCTATTTATAGGGAAAACCTAAGATTTCAAGAAAATGTAGAATGGGCTGTGAGCCGAGTTTTGACTGTAGGACGGGCCTTTAAGAGTAAAGCGGCCTCCTACTGATTAATGGGCCTTTTAATTTAAACAAGACTTACGAGTTTAAAATGCTTAAGTGGCTCATTCATTTGACATCGGCTCAATTTATAAAATAAACCCGTGACAGTTTTTATGTCTATATTTACCAAACAATTTCATCAGTTGTGCTTCTCAAAAAAAGTAGAAGTTGGACATCCAACAGCAATCTCAAACGGAGCCTATGTTTAAGATAGAGCTAAATACGATTGTAATATGTATATATTGTCATATCAATCAATCTCAATATATGATTGCTATAAATTGAGGTATCTCAAGAAAATGAATGAAAATTTACTCTTCCAATTAGGGTAAATTTTCACAAAAGGTCCTCAATCTTTGTAAAAAATAATAATTTCATCTCTAACTTTTGTTTTAGGCATATAGGTCCCCCAACCTTTTAAAAATATAACAAAAAGTACCTATATACTATTTTTATCAATTTTAATTGTTCACTTTTTCTATAAAGATAAATTTATAAAAAAATAAGAACACGCAAATTTTAAAAATTTATCTTGATCTCTCTGCGCTTTCTCTTTCTCACACTTATATATATTAATCTGTACATCGTTTTTCTGTCCACTCTCTTAACATAAGCTATACATACACATTGATCAATATATTATCGTTTTCTATTGCCTTTTTTTTTTTTAGAGTGGGGAAGGTTAAAACTTCCACTTAAGTTGCCTTTCATAATAATAATAATAATAATAATGGGATTTACTTCTTATTTTTAACTATATGTAGATGCAAAAATTTAAAATGAGAGAAATTGTAGCGGAAATTAGAGGAAGAAATCCTCTCCTTTTTAACAATAATTCAAACCTACAATTTTTTAACAAGAAAAATTTATACAGTTTCAATCATTCTAATTTTTATGACTTGGATATCAATCACATATCAATTACCAATACTTTTTTAGGTTTAAATTTCAGAGAATTTATTACCTAAAATGACGATGATATTTTTGGTGATGGTAGTAAGTAACTCAATGGAAAAGATAATATTTTGATCAATATATATGTGTAGCTTGTGTTAAGTGAGTAGATAGGAAAACGCTATACAGATGAATATGTATAAGTGTGTGAAAGAGAGTGATAGAGAGATCAAATTAAAATTTTAAAATTTGTATTCTTATTTTTTAATTTAAACAAAGGGTAAAATTGTCTTTATAGAAAAAGTGAATAATGAAAATTGACAAAAATACTCTATAGGGACCTTTTATGCATATTTTTAAAAGGTCGGCGACCTACACGCTTAAAAAGAGTTAGAGATGTAATTGTTACTTTTAACAAAGATTGGGGACCTCTCGTGAGTTTGTCCTTATATTTATTAAAGTTTTTTATTTCATTTGAAAAACATGAGTTTATTCTTTTTATTGAACGAACGTGGTGTGCTTTAGGATATTTAAATTTAAATATTATTTTTCGATATTTGAACTCATCGTAATTCTCTTACAAATCTCGAAAAGCACATTTCAAAAAAAAAAAAAAAAATCTCTAAAAGTAACTTTCTAATCCTAATACAAGGGAAAAAGTAAATAAATTATTTTTCTATCCCAGTAAGAGGAAAAGATAAATAATTTATTGGTTATCACTTTTGTTAGAGAGAACCAATAAATTGGACTTGGTAGTTGTGACGCATTTTCTCATCGATGTCACCCCTAACGAGGATTAGTATTTGCTTAAATATGTATAAATAAAGTACAAATATAAATTAAATGGACAATTAAATATTTTTTTTGGGGCAATTTCTAAAATGACAAAAAATAAAAACCAAAGTTTAAAAATATCACTTTTTCAAAAAGAGTGGTTATATTGACACCACAGTTTTTTATAACAGCATCACATTTTAACTGCATTTCATAACCTTAACTTTTACTAATTATTGCATCTATATTCCTAACTTTTTTTCATCACATTTTTATTCTCAGAATTTCATTTACTAGTATATTTGATATTTGATAAAGCTCTATGTACAAAAATTTAGTTAAGAAAACGACTCAAATATATTTAATTAGTAAATTATAAAGAATAGTTATGTACCATTAATTATTTTTATTGATAATTTGAAAGCATGACGACAAAAAAATTTGGACAAAAATTATTGTTTAAAACAAGAAGTACTAATACGTAGAAGGTCACAAAAGAATAATATAATAAAAATGTTGAGGATACAAATGTGAAAGTAAATAATACTCAGGGATTATATATAATTAAAATGTGGTACATTTATAAAAAATGGCGGTGTCAATATATTTTGTATTTTGAAAATCAGTTCAAAAATGTCTATTTTTAATACAAAATTACACGAAAACTCTTTAGCAATAATTGGGCTAAATTAGTGCATGTAGTTGGACAAAAGAAAATTTCAATTCACATTGGGTAATAACTGGCAGTTCTCGACAGTTGATCTGTATTTTTCTATAGATAGTCTTTGGACGCTCTTCCGATCTGTTTGGTAAAAAAATGTCTATATAATTTATCTGTATATCCTGACATTTAATAGCGATAATTCTTGACAGTTATCTGCATATCTATAAAGTTAAACCGTAGATTTCGACAGTTAGATACTGTAAATCGAGACAGTTTCGTTTCTCGACAGTTGAGATACCGCCGTCTTCGCGTGTGGGCCACCCGCCTCATGTGCCGACGAATTTCAGTCGCGGATTAGTGTGGATGGCCTCGTCTGGGCATTCTGAGCAACTTTCCCTTCTACACCGATGTTGAATTTCTGCCCGATCACTACAGATCTGACGATTAACCTGTGATGCAAGTCTTGATTTGAGAGATCGGAAGAGCGTCGTGTAGCGTTCGCAGGCAATTTGGGCGTTGTTTAGAAGATGTCAATGAAGATTTTAATTGGTTCAATTGCTTAGATTAGTGCCGGGATGAAGAGATCAAAGAATGAGGCTTTTAAAATTAATATTAGAATTTTTGTTTGGGATCAATTGCTTGCATATGTTTAAAAAGTGAACATTTTTGAACTTGATATATTAAAAGTGATCATTTTTTATAATTTACTCTTATTTTAAAAAAATTATTAAGTTAATGTTTCGGCAGCAAACTTATCCAAAAAATAGGAAAAATGACATATTTGTATATGTTTTAAAATGGTCAGTCTTGCACATGATATTTTTAAAAGAAATATTTTTTGCACTTTATTCTATTTTTTAATGTTTCAAAAATCTGGTAAATACTATTGTTCTGGTAAACATTCCCGTAAAAAAAAGGTAAGCATTAGCATGTTTAGGTGATATATTAACGACAACTTGACTTAAATAATTTGCACATCACTGTATCTTCACTTTCATTGTGTTTGATTCTATTTATCAAAACACATTATAATCTCACATATCACTGATTTGACTATTGATTTGATAACTGCTCAACTATAACCACAAATTTAAAACTTCATTAAATCTACACCAGTCATTTCATATAATTGTAATTTTTCTTTATAATTCAAATCAAATAATGAGAACTAAACAGCCCTAGCATTACTACATTATTACACTTGCACCAGTAATCATCAACATTGAATTAAGATGGTATTCTTAGTATATAAAACAATATCCTAAAAAGTATATAAGAGAACTATTTAAGCATGTTGAACATGAAGCGTAAAAAAAGAGCTTTTTGCTGCTTAGGGGAAAAAAAGAGCAAATTATAACCCCCCACCCAAAAAAAAAAGGACGCCTAGTGTAGCACTCCGCAAAACTTAGTCATGCTTTTATACAATTTTAGGAACAAATTTCTGGTTTTTTAAGAGTAGTTACTCCATTCTCTTTAGAGAAATTAAGAGATGTTATATGGATTAAAGGGGTCCAATTTACTTTTAAATTAAGACCTTAAACACACAAGTGATTTTTCTATTAACTAGGAGTACTGACTTTCCAATTGTATAACTTTTGTAGATAGAGGAACCATAAAAAGTAAGCTTTATGGGGTCACTTTTTACAAGTTTAATAGAGTCAAATGAGGAAAAATATCAATAAACATTGAAGTGATAATGATAAAAGGTAACAAAATATATAGATTCCTTAAAGAAAAGGGAAAGGAAAGGGTATAGTAAGAATTTGACCAATGAGGTCAAAATTATCTTATCATCATTGGCTGAGATTTTCCAAAGAAAAAAGCAAGTCATTTATAATAGTAGCTTTTAAGGCATATATTCGATTCAACTAACATACTAAAAAAGTGAAAACTTAAAAATTAGTTCCTTTTAAGTTTCCTTTGGTGCCACAAACGTATAATAACACACAAAATGGAGAATCCAACCAATTAGCGTCATAATAATAATTAAATTACAATTGTCCGATTGCATGTCATTCATTACTTGCCATTACTTCATGTCATTAGTCATTAACGAATTTGTAGCATTACTATTTAAGCACCATTTTTTTTTACTCGCTCGAAAATTCAGAAGAACTTGTCATTGTTCTTACACTTAAAAGTCATAAACATATGATGATCAAGACAATAAAAAGAATATTTTTGTATTTTACCATATCATTTATCTAGTATTATATTAACATCAGACGTCTAGTGTTTAAATATTTTTAAAGATTTAGCACTATATAAGGGGTATCTCTTTAAGAAGGGGTAATCGGGAGAAATTTTTGTAACTTTGAAAAAGAAAGGACTGAGTCGACGTTTTCTTTTTTGAATATGGTAGGGACAAACCAGCTAGCATTGAGCTCGAAAAAGGTGAAAGCCAGGAGGGAAAACCGTGTGAAATGAAACTGTGGTGGGCAGTGCAGCGGTCAAACAAGACCCTCGCGCCTTGAATCTTGATACGGAATTATTTTATTTATAAATATATAAAAGAATATGCGAGTCCAATGCGTGTGCTACTGCCATCTCTGATATCTCTGCAACGTGTAACGTAGCACCCCCAAGTACTCTCCTATAATTACACCTCCTCCAAGTCTCAAAGTTTTCCAATTCTGTGTAAAGGGTTTCATTTCAAGAAACAAAAGATAGTTGTCTTCTATCACTCCATTCCATTTCTTGGAACAAAGGGTCTGTAGTTTCAACAAAGTTGAAGACTTTGAGGAGAAAATGGAGGACCGCAAGGAGGTAAAAAGAGCTCTCCCTCTCATTCAGATGTTCTTCGAAGTTCAGAATTCCCTCTTTTCCTGCTTGATTTACCATTGTGTAATTGTTATTAAAGGGTTGAGCATCATTTCTGGAAACTAATAAAAGCCAATTTTAGTACTTTTATATCATGCCTTACTGTATGTTCTGCCTCAGAGCCTCTCCTATATATGCATGCCTTTGCTTTAATTGAGTAGTGCCCCCTCTGTCATTTCTGGATTATAGGCAATGGAGATTTTGGGTTATACTGATTGAATTTTTTATTTTTTTATTTATTTACTTTTTGTATGGGCAAAATTTTGGCTTTTAGTCCCTTAGCAATCTGATTTAGTATCTGCACTTGTTGATTTTCGGCCACCCCTTTAAGAAACCTAAAAACATACTTTATCTGAATTTGTCAAAAGTCAATTCCTCGACTTGATTATAATTTTGGGGGAGGGAAGGAAATGTTGAAGAAGCTATTAATTATCATTTTAATTCTCCATCAGTTGATTCAGCATTCTTTCTTTGTAGAGGATTGGGTTAGTCTGAAAATTTCAGAAAATAAAAGGTCAATTAAAGGATAACCACATAAAATTTTAAAATGAAGAGTCATAATTTGAGGATTGCCTATCAAACACGAAACTGTTTGCAAACAGCTGTTTCTGATGAGATTAACTCTTGTATACTTCATCCTGCTGACTTGTTCAAGAATGATGAACTTTAACGTGCTGGCATTACTAGCTTCTGCCGCTCCGTTCTAAATTCTAACTTGAGATGGGTTTTTGGAAATGATGATTAATCATCAAGTATTTGTGTCGTTTAGAAGAATGCACCATGGCTATCTGTGCCACAATTTGGAGATTGGGACCAGAAGGGAGCGTTACCCGATTACTCCCTGGACTTCTCGAAAATCAGAGAAATGAGAAAACAAAACAAGAGGGATCCTTCAAGAGCTAGTCTTGGAAATGAGGAAGAGCTGATCTCTTCGGCCGCAAGAGAATCAAACGCGAACAACAACCACCATGATCATGGTCACCACGACTACCATCAAAACAACTCTCCAACGGTACGCTTGCTTGTCTATCTTTAAGAGGGTTCTTAATGCCTTGTTTTAATGTGTATGTTGAGTCCAGATATCAGTAGTTTGGTACTTATTAATTGGGACAATGGGATAGTGGGATACATGTGATTAGGAGTATTGGATGGGGCAAAGTTGGTGGCATATAGCAACTCTTACCATCCCATAAATGATGAGTTCTGGACTCTGGTAGTGATGGACTTGGTGATTTTGCCTTTTCTTTATCACCACATACTTAAGCGCGATGCAGTCTATAGGTATTTAAAACCCCCAGGCTGAAATCAACTTGTCTTTTGCATCGTGTCAATCAATTGTCAATCCAACTATACCATTCAAGAAACGAGCTGTTTGAGAGGAAAACACGAAATCTATTTGGTTCCATGCAGTTAAAGAATGATTTTGGCAGATCTTAATAAAATGAGCTGGTGACATTGTCATGTTGCATTCACTTGCAGCATGTAGATTGAATGTGGTCCTTGGTATCTTACCATGATAAAGTAAATACAGATGGTGCACATGCAATGACTGTTATGAGCCATGTATAATTGACTAAAATCCAGATTATGTTGGCTTTTCTGGTTACAGTCATATCAGCAGCCCCAACAGTGGGGATCCACCATCTTTTTTCACTAGAACGGTTTGTTTGTACCCCATTCAATATGATTCTATTATCTTTCTGTTAGTAAGAAACTACCCGGGAAATGTCCTCCCAGAGCCCGTAATGCTGATATTGTCAGCATTATTCAAATTATTGCTTCTTTGTTTCTATTGTCAAGCTTATTTTGCACATCTTTAATTGGCAAAGCTATCCTTGTAATTGTGTTGATTCTGTTAAACAGTCAAGGAGGAGCTTCTTCAGCTACTTCAACTGCTGCGTGAAGGCCTGATGTTTATGGAGCATTTTGGTGATTTTTATGACTATCGTCTTTAACTCGATCTTAACTGGGTCATGTAATGTCGAATTTGGTGGTGTTTATATGTTGTGATCAAGTTTCTCCTGAAAATGGAAATCATTGATCCGTCGGTTTGCTTGGTCTTTGTGAATCAATCCATTCTGCTTGCCTTTGTAGCAAGGTTTCTTGATAATGAACACATGCAATTTCTTACCTTTTGCATAAAGTTTCAAAAGCCCCATCTCCTTGCACTTTATGGGACCAAAAAAGACAGGTGTGGTCTAGAAAGTTTTTGTTCTTATGTTAATGAAAACTGCGTTGACCTTGAGATCTGGCTCGACCCAAGGGTCAATGAATCTTGACTCTTGGACACACACTTGTGTTGTTTATCGAATTGGATGAACAACATGGTGTTGTCTGGTCCCTCCTCATCTGGGCATCCAATCCAAGCTTAGTTGGTGACCTTTATTATTATGAGTCTCAAGGTAAAAAGTTTGCACAGCAATTGCCTTTTGAAGTGTACAAGAACATAATAATCCAATATACGGCTATCAAATTTTATCGGAACGGGATCACTTTCCTACTACTAGTTGTGAGGGCGATGTTAATGTCGGACACGATAATAAAAATGCTTTTACTCTTGTAAATGGTCTGTCTCATAGGGACGGATTGAGGGGTAAAGCAACCTCGAGCCCTAGACTTGCGATGACTTGTTTCCATAACAAGTGTTGGATTTTTATTGGTATTTATTCCTGTCTAAATTTGCTTACTGGTATTCTACAGTGTACGTCTATTGAACCCAGATCGAGTGAAGTTGATTGATTCATGGATAATGAAAGTTCTGTTTTAAAAAAATTAAAAAATATATGAAAGAAGAAGTTATGCACGATGGTGAGGGCATAAGTCCCTCCTCAACATTTAAATATTTCTATTAAATGTTAATAAATCTAAAAACGTTAGGAAAAGGATTTCACATCCAATTATTTAAGAAAATGCAGATCGGAAGAGCACAAGGTTAGTAGTAATGCCATTGGACATATTTAAACCGGTATTAAAACCTTAATTTTTTATGGTGTCAACGGTCTATTCACTTACAGGGGTCGCATATTTACATGGTAATAATATTTATTTGAAGGGAAAGTGATGGGCTTTGATATATTTTGTATAGTGAGAAAAAGTGATAGGCTTTGGTATATTTTGTATAGTGAGAAAAAGTGATAGGCACATTTTAACTCTATATATAAAAATTGTACTAAAATGTGGTAATTTTTTATTATGTCACTTTTTAAATTTAAAAAATAATATCAATTATAATTTGTTAATATATATATATTTTAAAAAAGATCTATTACTATCAAGATCCCGAATGAATTTTATTTACCTACATGCATGTATATTATTATGTATGTCTACATATATCTCAAGTATTTAAATTATAAACATCTCACACTTATAACTTGAATGTGTGTCATATACTATACATATATATAATAACATGGATACATAGACAAAATAAGGTTTTTTTAGGATCCCGAGTTAACACCATCACCAACTACCAAAATTTGGGACGCCCTTTTGACTGGTGGCCCCATCTGATTTTCCTCCTCCTGTTTTTTCTTCCTTTTTTTATTTTATTTCATTTTTTAATGATATTTTATTGTATTAATTTCAGTAAAAATAAATGGGTCACCAGTTGACTCACCATTGCTCAACCCAGTTCAAGAAAACCACACCAAACACATGGATATTTGGCGTGCCGATAAACCCAACTACATTTCGGAGTTGAAAGAGCTCAATCCCACCTACCCCAATTCCCCGCATAAAAAGGGAAAAAATTCATCGTCATCATCAACTATAACAGTACAGGCGAAGGAGGAGGAGAAAGAAACTCCACCAACCGCCGGTATGTTCGTCTTTCCGGTGAGCAAAACGCCATTCTTTTCTACGCGGGGGGTACGGTGGGTTTTTGTTATTTTTTTATTTCGGTTACTTAATTGTTGCATTTCATTATTTATAAGGAAAATCAAGAGTGTGGGTGATAAAAGATGGGATCTTTTTACTATTTTTGACAATTTATTTTCTCCGGAATTGCTAAGGTTTTAAGTTGATTTTTATTCTTTGCAGATTGGAGAATTCCTTTTTGAATCCTAGAGTTTCTTGCAAATATATGTGAGTTCCTTTTTTTCTAATTGGAAATAAATCATAGAGGCAAAATTTATTGGAATACTATGGAGGTGAAAGTTCCACAAAGTTTGCAACTGTCAACATGGATGAATCCAGAAAAGACTGCAAGAAGACCAAATGGATCACTGCGTTTTATCGAGCAACGTGGGCAACATCGTTCCTCCCAGACACAGATATCATATCATTTGCCCACTAGAAAAAGGAGTTGCTCTAGAACATTAGTTTTGAAGATTTCATGTTCTTCTGAAAATGTACCAGGTAATTTAAAATTTTTATGATCAAATTTCTGATTATTTAATGCATTCGATGGCCGTGCTTCTTCTTTTTCCATTTTTGAGTAGCACGTTTAACTTTGGAACTTACTATATGATTGATGGTTTAAGTAAAAAGTACTTCAATGCTACAGTAAGTAACATACTGTGTTACACATCACCCCAGCCCTGTTACAAGGATGCGTCTGGATTCATGACAAGTAATATGTACCGCTTCCTTTTTGTAGTGCCTACACATGGGCCGTCAAGATTTTTGATATTTAGCTGCATCCTTAATTAGGAACTTTTAGCCGCACGGGGAACGAATGTTCTTCACTCATATATTATCTGGCTTGTTGTATTATGTTTCTCTTCTTCTGTATATGAAGCATGCTTTACTGGTTAGTGCTTTCAAGAATTAACTGAAGATTGCAGAAAATGGGGAAAGGTGAGATTTATTTAAGGCCATGTCTTTGCGTACTAGTAGATTAACACTGGAATCAATAATCCTTGTGCTATTTTTATTTTTGTAGTTTCAATATTCAGGCACAATATAATGGCGATATGAACTGATAAAAAAAATTCTCTTTGCAAAGAACAATTAATATATGTTGTTATCCTCTCATGAATGATGAACTATGATGACTTAAATAGAACTGATAACATTCATTAGCTGTGGTGCATGAAAGCTCCTCCATCAGTCTTTACATCAGAACACCCAGTTCTACGTTTTCTTCTTAAGATCCTATTGGTTCTCTTATTTCCTTACCTACAAAAACACCAAAATGATAAATAAAATAATGATGATGACCACGCCAAAAACCTAACTTATAAGTAGTGCATTAGTAAGCGGCATCCCTTAATAAATCCCTGATTTTGCAGCTTCAGTACTGGAGTCTGGATGTTTACCAGCAGCATTTGATGAAACATTGATTTTAAAGGTAATTATGTCCTTTTGTCCTTTTTATTTGAATTAATAAAATTTTTTGCACGGTAATTATTCCAAAGTTGAATTCAGCTTTCTGACTCATCGTGGATGCATTTTGCAGAATAAATCAGAAGAGATTGAGCAACATCTAAATGGACGGTGCATATACCTTGTTGGTCAGTTTCGTTTCTATTTTTAGAAAGATCAGCTGCAGGTCATTGATGTTCCTTATTTTAACCTTTTTGTTGTATAATGCAGGAATGATGGGATCTGGAAAAACAACAGTAGGCAGGGTCTTGTCAGAAGCTCTTGGATATTCTTTTTATGACTGGTTAGTTATAGGATCATCTCTTTGTTTAGTAATTAGCAAACCTTGATTTTCTATGGGAAAAAAATAGAACTGTGACAGTAATCCATCTTATGTTAGGTTATGAGCAGTATTTCCTTCTGATATGTATAGATCACTTTATTTGTGTATGCTTCAGTGACTCACTAATTGAGGAAACTGTTGGTGGAACTTCTGTGGCTGAAATCTTCAAGTTACATGGAGAGAGCTTCTTCAGAGACAATGAGGTTAGCTACTGAAGTGCAAATCTAAATGTTTAATTTGCTTCTCATATGGGAAGGTATTTCCAGGCACATATTATTTAGAATGTGGCTCATCATGTGCCTAATATGTTCTATCTACTCGTTTGCTTAATATGCATATGTGGTGGTTAGCTTTGTTGTAAAAATTATCCCACAAGTGTATGGGGTCAAAACAAGTAATATAGTAGATGAATCAAGTGTCGTACTCACAGGGATCGGTAATTAAAATTCGCTTTAACTAACACTTTCGACAAATAATTAAAACTAGCAAACACACAAAATTAAAACTTGAGTTATCAACCAAAGAAACTAATAAAACTAAGCAAGATAATTAAACACAATAATGTAAATGGGTTGAATGAATTCAGATGATTAAAGTACCAGGGTCCTCGAATCCAGAGTTAATTACCCGAATGCCATTGTATCTTCAAAAAGTTATCTCAAATGCCATTGTATTTTAAAACTTACCCGAAATGCCACTGTACTTTCAAAAAGTTATCTCAAATGTCATTGTACTTTAAAACTCACCAAATATGCCACTGAACTTGTGAAAGTGTTATCCCGTTTGCCACCCATGTTAAAAAATGTAACTGACTTGATGACATGACTAACGAAATTTACGACGTGGCATCTTGACTGTTATTTTTTTACCCGAGTATTTACGGAGTGGTAAATGAGATAATATTTTCACGAGTTTAGTAGCATATGAGGAAAGTTTTATAGAGTACAATGACAACAAAACTTTATAAAGTTTTATAAAACTTTCCTCATATACCACTAAACTTGTGAAAATATTATCTTATTTGTCGCTCGGTCAACACTCGGTTAAAAAATAACAGTCTAGATGCCACGTGGTAAATTCTGTTAGCCATGTCATCAAATCAGTTACATTTTTTAATATGGGTGGCAAAAGGGATAACACTTTCACAAGTTCAGTGGCATATCGGGTGACTTTTAAAGTATAATGGCATTTGAGATAACTTTTTGAAAGTACAGTGACATTTCGGGTAATTTTTAGAGTATAATGGCATTTGAGATAACTTTTTGAAAGTATAGTGGCATTTCAGGTAATTAACTCCTGAATCTACTACCGTTTCCACTATCAATTCTAAGCATTCGCCCTCACACTCTCTAGTCTAGGGTTGAAAATCAATAATCCTAATTTATTCGGAAGCCTCTCTCGATGGTTATCCAAATCTATACCTATATATGAGACTAATTATCTCTAATTACCCTTCGAGCATAAGGCATGCATTCATTCTCTTTGATTATAATGTACCGATTTCATAGAGTATAATAGTATTTCTAGCTATTATTGGACCCTATATTGTTTACTATGATGTGCAAAATTCATGAAGAATATCTCGAAAACAACATGAATCACAAACACGAATTAATGGTGATCAAGTATTAAAACAAACATATAAGTGAATAATAAATAATCAACGCAACAAACTAGAATAAAAGCAAGAACGAAAATTATAAATTAATTATGAAATTTAGAGTTTCATCATAAACCCTAGTTTAAGAGTTTAGCCTAACATGATATTGCTAGACAAAACGAGAAATAAAGATGAATCTATTAACAGGAAATAGAAAGATAGAACCATAGATCTTCAATAGCTTCTAACTCGTATATCCAACTCTTCCTTGCGTATTCTCTCTCATTCTTCTGTTATTTTCCCGTCCATTTATAATTATAGAAGCCTTAGAATACCCAAAATCTCGAAAACGGGCCGAAAACGAGTAGGAGATCATTTCCCTCTACGGGCCGCGGTTAGGCAGCGGAATGCTTGCCGCGGCCTGCCCGCGGCTAGCAGAAATTTAGGTCATCCAGCGGGTGGCAGCGGGTTTGCTTGCGGCAGCCTGCCCGCGGCCTACTTTCGAAACTTGCATTTCAATCCCTGTTTTGTCTTTTTCTTTCAGCAATGGTCTTTTTCAGCATCTTTCTTCATTTAAACAGGTCCAAAACTTTTTAAACTCTTCATAACGGTTCCCACTTTCTTCAAACACAACCTAAATGGTCTCTCTCACGTTCTCCCGCAGTGCAATCTAGTCCTCAAGCTTCTTGACATCGATCTTTTCACCCTCAACTATCGAGCACTCGCACCTTGATGTCATATCTTGAACGTAAAGCTCCAATTTGATTCAGAAATAGTTCTTTTCGCTTGGTATCACCCCAATTTGAGTTTTTTACCTATATGAACTATATCCACACACATTAGGTAGAAATCTGTTCAATGTCATATAAAATTGAATAAGTTAAGAGAAATATTTTGTATAAAAAATACACTCATTAAGCTTCTTTGCACTTTGTACTATATTTTTGTATGTTTATCACTATGTTACATTTCAGGAACTAAGAGTGCTCAAACCTCATTTGTGCTTAACTATTTCTGCTGGCTAATACAGTATGATGTTTGACTTTTTTACCATTTGAAAAGATTAAAGCTCTTTCAGTCTTTCACTTCAGCTCATACAAGCTTTTACGCTTTTAGTTAATTGACGGTGTCAGAAATATCCTTTGACATTATTAGGTTATATAATATTTTGAATTCTTGCTCCGTAGACTACTTTGGGAAATTGGATTTTCTTGAAAATGATATTTCATACTGTGCTATTTAAGAAAATCATATTCGTTATCTGATATCTGAGATGGAAAGTACTTAACAGGAACGTTGATGCTCAACTTTCCATACATTCAGTTATCTGAAATGTTATCTAATTAATGCTGTTAATTGCCATCTCCAACCCAAAACTCTATTTCCCCCTCCTCTATCTCTAAAATAGAGATTTACAATCTCTATTTCTTTTAACCTTCTCCAACCCATAATCTCCAAATTTCATCCAAATCTCTATATTTCTTATTTAACTTCATTTACAATTATTTAACATGTTTTACAAACTTTTCATTTTTTCATCCCAAATTGGACTACTGTATTAAATACACATGAAATGAAAAAAAGAAAATTTATTGCAGTCAACAAATGAGATAATAAGTACGAGATAACTCAAATTATATGAGATGATAAAAAAAATGGTGACAAATAACATATAAGGACTAAAATGAACAAAAAATATAAAAACTATGAACACTGAAAAATTAAAAAAGAAAGGTTGGAACTAGCTTGCAATTTATGGAATGGCATTTCCGTAAATTGCAAGATCTCCAAATTTTATCCCTATATTTACTGTTGCCATCTCCAAAATGGAGATTGCATTTGCGGGTTGGTAGGAGACCAACCGCACTCCGTTTTGGAAATAATCTCCAAAATGGAGTTTCCATTGGAGATGGCCAGCAGCTGCAATTACTTTTTCTACTTCTTTATCTTTTCTGATACTGAAGTTGATTTGATGATACTCTTTCTCTTCAGACAGAGGTATTGCGGAAGCTTTCTATGATGCATCGGTTAGTTGTTTCCACTGGTGGGGGTGCAGTTATGCGACCCATAAATTGGTAATAATATCTGATGACACTGTGTACTTTTGTATGGTTGCTTCTCCTTCTACTTCACAGTTGTCTAACTACTCGCGTCTTTTCCTTATTAGGAGATATATGCAAAAGGGTATTAGTGTTTGGTTGGACGTACCTTTGGAAGCTTTAGCACGAAGAATTACAGCTGTAGGAACTGATTCTCGTCCCCTTTTGCATCAAGAATCTGGAGATCCTTATGTTAAGGTTGGTTTCTATTTTTATCTATACCAGTTCAAATATCTTCACGAAATATTCAAGTTTATCTGAATTTAAAGTAAAAAAGATGAAATTCTTATGATCATGATCATTTTGACACATCCCATTCACTATTTTAATATAGACCTTGAAGCGGTTATCTACTCTTCTCAAAGAGAGGGGAGATGCATATGACAATGCAAATGCCAGAGTTTCCCTAGAAAGTAAGACTGCAAAGATTTGTGTGATCTTAGGCTTGATTTTTTGGTTTCTTTTTTCATCCTGTATCCATGCTGATTGTTTTCTTAGACATGCCCATTTATTTTCGCAAACTGAATGAAGGATGTATGTATGAATTCTGCAGATATTGCAGCAAAACTGAGAGCTACGGATGTATGCAATCTCAATCCCACTGTAATCGCAATCGAGGTTTCTATCCTTACCTCCACTCCTCTCCTGGAGTTGACTACTTCATTGTCTTTGATTTCATCAATATATAATAATAAGAGAAAACTAGAAAGGCCAATCAAATACTATTTCTGCAAGGCTTACTTGATCATACTCATCGGCAGGTGCTTGAACAAATCGAGAAGTTCTTGAAGAAGTAAGGGGCACATTATTTAGTTTTGGTTCCTTTGAATGACCAAGGTAAGCTCTTCATGTTCATGGATTTGAGTTAACAGACATGGCATTTGTTATGCATGAGAACATCCAACTCTTGATTGTGTGTGTAATTGTTTACTGCATATGGGGTTTGTAAATGTTTACCCATTGGGTGCTCCTGTCAAACATTTCACATTTGATAAGAATGGAAGTTTGCAATCGTTCTCATTTATCAATTAATAAACTGGATTCTTTGAATAACTGAAGTTGGATGTAAATCCTTGAGAAGTCAAGCCCAAATTTGTGCGTCTCCTTGAATGGATATATATTTTTTAAAGCGTAATTATACTTATCACCGGGGTGATCATCATCATCATCGTCATCACCGGGGTAGTTCTATTTTTTGAAGTGTGTGTTTCTTGAAATGGATAAAGTTGCCAGCTGCCAAAAAGAGTCATGCCCATTGCTTTACTGCGGATAAGCACGTCTTGTCTTCATTTACCTTGACTGAATCCAATGGGAGTCACCAAATAGATACCTTTTTAAATCGCAGAATCTTTAGGATAGAAAGTGGTGATTTTAGTACTGAACATATGGTGTTATGTAGACATATGGTATGGTATAATATCAATTCATGTGATTTGTGAAAATAATGATGTGCTCAGGTCGAGAAATTATACTACATTAGTGATGGCACCTGACCAGATGCCCGGTTCAACTCATAATATACTTGTTAGTTGTCTTAGGAACAAGTTTTGCAAAGCCAAGATAGCACAAACAATGAAAGAAATAAGTGATGAGGAACACGTGTCAATAAAATGATCGTACCGTCTTAAATGATGAGACTATTTGATAAGAAAAGATTCACTTCATTAAATGAAACACTCGCGCTCAAAGCCATCTCAAAGTGGCAAAATGTGCTAGTCATTTAGAGATTGACTTTACGATACATCTATCTCATGTTCGGTAGACAATATTAATTTAAACACGTCGGAAATTACATGTAGGCTGCTGTAGTTTGAATCTTCTACAAACTATACTGTTAACGTCACTTTCGTGTCGTTCCAACTACGTCGGAGTTGAATTTGGTGACAAATCAAAAGTTATTGATTAGTTGGAATGATACCGACCCGCTTGGCCACGACAAGTGGGTTCTGACGCATTCGCAGCTGCTGTAAGATTATTATCCATTAAAAATCCTTCAAATATCTTTATTCAACTGGGAAAGAAACGAATCTCTTATTGCTCAAGAAGTTGAAGGCCAAAAAGAGGAGCTCTGGTTATGGCGAATTCAACGAAATTGAAGGCCCTTTGGAACCATCCAGCAGGTCCAAAAACCATTCATTTCTGGGCACCAACGTTCAAGTGGGGACTAAGTATGGCCAATATTTCTGACTTCTCAAAGCCACCGGAAACGCTTTCGTATCCACAGCAGATGGTTTTTGCAGTTTCTGGATTCATTTGGTCACGCTATTGCACTGTTATCACTCCAAGAAACTGGAATCTTTTGGGTGTCAACTTCACCATGGCATGCACAGGCCTTTACCAAGTCGGTCGAAAACTCCGGCATGACTTCCTGGAGGAGAGTCGTCCTCCTGTTGTCGACGAAAAAGACTCGTCGTGAAGGTCGAGTTCGATTAATATTTGACGGAAGTAAGTGAAGTTGCTTGTATAACTGGCTTAATTTTCGCTTGCCGTATAATTAATCCTTAATAGTTGCATTTTCTTTGGGTTGTTCAGGGCAAGAGCTTTCAATAAATTGCTTAATTTCAAGAACATATGTTAGATTGCTTAATAGTTGCATTTTCTTGATTGTTAGATTGTATATATTTCTCCATCTAATAAAAGAAACCATATGAGTCCGCAAAATCATTCAAAGCAACTCTATATCTCGAGTAAGCAATAATGAATTATAATTTAAAGACGAGAAAATGTAGTTCCAAAGTAGAACAGAAGTAAACAATCCAACATAGAAGTGACGTTTCACTTTCAAAAAAGGCTTTCAAGAGAGATCTCTACCATGTTCACAAGAACAAGAATCATGGCTAATGAGACTAGACAGCACTAGCTTGAACCTTTAGCTGGTATCGGAAGCATCATGTAACTTTAACAACGTTTCAGAGCCATCTTTCAGCATTGAAACAAGTATCAGACTGAACTGGGGACGACTGAATTATAATGCTCGCCGAGCCCAAAAGCGTGCCGGTGATATGATAGCATGATACTTGAGCCAGTCCCATCACCAGATTTGTATTCCTTTCCCATCTCCACATCAGGAAAAGATCCTGAAAATACGGTGATGTGTTTCTTCAGGCAATGAGTTAGAGCACCGAGTTCTAGTTGCCCTCCCCATGCTGCTGTTGACTCCACTTCTCTACAGTAACTCTCAAATCTTTCTGCAAGAGATTCCTCAGACTCTCCCTCAGCAATATTCTCGGAGAGAAAAAATGGAAGAAAATCTGATGCATGTTTCCACATATAGGCAGCAACCATTTCCCGAAGTTGTTGATAGTTATAAGGAGAAGAGACGCCAGATTGGAGGGCCAACTGATTCTCGACAGCTCGGTATAGACAGTGCCCGTCAGGCTTTATTTCATTAATTGTCAATCCAAGAGGTTCTAGCTTTTTTTCCAACTTCTCGTTTTCAACCATTCGATCACTAACAATCTTGCTCTGCTCCTCTTGTATTCTTTGTTCTCTGGCAGCTTCCTGTTGAGATCTTTTCTCACGCCTCTTGGCACTTTTGCTAGGTTTTGAATGGTCAGCTTGACTGGTGCCTGAAGCTCCAGCAATGGCCTTAACCAAATTGTCAAGATTTGGTTTTCCCTTCCCAGCATCACTGTTATAGCCGAAAGAAGCCAGTTCCTCAGCCTGTTTTTCTTTAAGCTTCGCTGATAGCTTAGATATCTCTTCATCAACTTGCTTTTTCTTAGCTTTCTGTTCAGCCTTGCTGCCTTTCGCTGCTGCCTTCTTCATCGCAATTTCCTTGTTCTGTAGAGCCGTGGTTTCTTTCCTGCCAACTCATCAAGTAAAAAAAAAATGAGCACATAAACAGATTTCTTTGGTCAAACGCACTAGAATCAAGGTTCTAAATAGCTTAAGTGAAAGTCAAGGTAATATTCAAGGGTTTTCAAACCTAAGAGAGCTCAGGTGAAACCAAAGTGTCCATGATACAAGCTTTCACAAGTTTAACGAACATTTCTGAAGACTGATTGGATTAAGATAACCGTTGATTGTTCAACAATTTTCTTTACCACTGAAATGGCCCAGATATAAACATCTTTTATATATATATATATATATATATATATATTTTTTTTTTTTCCCAATCATTTTTCAGCAATTTGATTATTCTCAATTACAAAAGGCAACACTGATTAACAAATCCCCAGAAATGCAAACTGAACCATAAAAAAGAAAATATTACTTCAACCTTGAGAACTGAAACACAATATTTAACATAAGAAATGAATGACACACAATCACAGGTTTGATCAAGATGCAGTACCTGTGCCTGGCAAGCATCTCTTCAAGGGTTTCTTGCTTCTTCTCAGATGCGTTTTCTGAGATCTCTTCAGACAAATTTTCTTCTACTTGAGCTACATCTGCCATTTTTAAATCCTGAAATCAAAGTTATCAACAATGACAGACTGCAATTTATAGAAAACAAATCCACAACAAAACAGGAGGAAAAAACCAACACAGAAGTATTTAAGATAAAATTCTAGCAAAAACTCTTGGTCAGTTTATTTGATCTTCAAATTCTCTTTACATGCTTGATTGTGAAATACAAAGAGATAAACGGAAGTTGACACTGTCCAGCAAACTTGATCAACCAGCCTATTAATTCGACCAATATTTTTGCATAAGTCACCAACAAACAGCATTCAGCAAAACTACTCAAGGTCACCTCTAGAAGCCTGCCTAAATTTTCTACTAAAGACAGTCCTTTTCAAAGTTATTGCCGTTATTTCTGTTTCAGGTTGTTTAAGAAAGATGTTTTTTTCAAAAACATATTCATTTGCTAAAATGATATAATACTTCCGTAAAAAAAATAATAATAATAATATATACATAATATACTTCATCTGGAAAACACTTACATGCAACTATATCTCCTTCTAATGTTTAGGAGCAAAAAAAAGGGGGAAAAAGGATAAAAACAAATGAAGTAATGCCACTGTGGTTGATGCTCCAATTCTACTTCAACTATCGCTTAACAACTGTGTCAAATAAAGAATGCCTCAAACATCTAAAGGCTAATAGTATCTAACGACTAATGCAATTTCAAGAAAGAAATTTCCATTAAACCTAATAGGTGTTACTGTTAAAGGATTTCATCCCTAGACCTTTTCCTAACATCAATATCAATTAACATAAGTTGATATACGAGTTGGTTCTTTGGTTTAGGGAGAAGCTTAGGTGCAATATAAGTTGTATTAAGTTCTACTTATGTAGTGCCCAAGCACTTGTACCATATTGTAAGAATTACAATTTACAAATAGAGGATACATAAACACATTTAGACACAAAGTATTAGTTAATTGTAGATTATATACCAAAATGAAGACCATTCTAGATAGTAAATCGTATGCTATTAACATGTATACGAAACGAAAGGGTTATAAATGCCCGAACACTTCCTGACTACCGTCATGTATTTGTTGATTATTACCATATTGTAGACAATGACGAGTACAAGAAATCAATAGAATATGCTTGAGCTCCCTAAAGTAAACCAAAAGCGTCAGCTTGAGGGAAATATATATTTCTTCACATTGCATTCCCTACATGATGTGGCTTTCTATTTTTTGCTAATTTTCCTAGTTCATCATCATGCTTTGCCGGTTACAGCCAAGCATTATTATTTTTTTTTTATTTATTTTTTATTTTTTATTTTTTATTTTTTATTTTTTTTTGGGGGGGGGGTGGGGTGTTGTATGACGCCATGCTTCAAATTCAAGCATAGTATAAGTGTTCACTTGAAATATTATAATTTGTACAAGAGTTCATCCTTGGTTCCCTTTTAAGTATATTAATTTTAGGGCAAACATATATGCATTCAGAATTTGCTTATTGTATTGACATTCACAAATACCGAGCAGGAAATCCTTCCAGAGCTCCAGTGGAAGTTATAATTATGTGCTTATGGTGTAATATAAGTACAATAAGGTGTTTTTTATTCTTAACATCTATGTTAATTGACTTGTGCCAAATGTCTAGAGTGGAAATTGTGTCCAAAGGCCAAGCTCTCAACGCAAGCCCATTACAAATTTTTTTTTCTAAATCTTTAATTAGGTGTTTTCCAGTGTAATAGAATTCGTTCGAAATAGAAATTACAATTCATTTAATGAAGTCTGAAAATAAATCTACTAATCACTGATTCACTCTCCTATTAATTTTCCCTTTTGCGTGGAACCAAATAATTGTCCAAGGGGCTGAGTGAATCTACCGAGTGCATAATGTGTTCATATACTCAAAGACTAAAAGGAATGTGGATTTCTTTACCTTAAATAGTAGGATATCTATATATTTGCATGAAATATATGCAAAATTCTAGAAATCTAATTGCCAATTAACTTACATTCTTTGCATCTAAAAGAACAGAAGTTAACTGCAGAATTCTTGCCTCACACGCTAAACTATTTCAAATATTTTTCCTAGCAATTATTACTCAAGAATGACATAGAAAAAGCAGAGAGAAGGACTACAGATACGTAGAGTGGGACTTCAATGAAACCAAACCTAACAAGCTCGGTTATTCAAATGGACATCAGATAAATTTTCTCCCTCAATTTCTCATATGAATTTCCCATTCTATCATGACATAGTTATCACAAATACTCAATAGTATTAATTGTACTAGCATTCCTAATACAACAGCATGAACTCCAGGTAACTGATTCGGAATGGACATATGAATCATGCCAAGCAACATGAAGCAGCAAACTGCTAAAGGTTGACAATAATGGATGATAGAAGAAATTGCTCAAACCTTAAAAAAGAAATGAATTCAGCAGAGGCAATCAACTTAGAAGCAAAGCAAGAGGCATCTACAGTCATCTAACATGGTTAACATAGAACTCAAATGAAACTAATAAATTTTATAAGAATCAGTAAGAACAGTTAATTGCTACCAAGAAGAAAAGAATCCTCTGGAGAGTAAGAAATATATCAACCTCTCATTTAGCTACCCTTGTGAATAAGAATCAGAAAACTCAACTAAAACCTATAGCTTACTTGGAGATAAGTAATAAGAACAAGTTCACATTGAGTACACAGAACAGTAAGCATTTGCAACTAAACTCAAGAGTCTGAATAGTCTGAAATTATAATATGGTTTTGAAATAAAGGAAGACCTAAAAGAAAGAAACAAAAGTATAAATTTTGGCAAATAAGTTAAGCTAAAAAGCTCAAATTATATATCACCTGCAACAAGAGCATCATGAATACAGTATAAAATTTTATATTTTGATTTTCCAAAACTTGGACCCAAGCACTTGAAAACAAATTCTTTCAACACTTATCTAAAAACTGAGTTTGCTTGTACAAGTGTTATAAAGGATAACTACTTGAAACTTAGGTTTTCTAGAACTTATTCTTCAGCCATTTGTCACCCAAAAAAAAACCTAAGGAACTTAACTTACAATTACAATATTTATATTCAAATAACTGGACAGTGGATCATCTTAAAATTCTATTTTGTTTAGCACAATTTCACTTTCCTAACTTTATCCATTATCCAAAATCCACGATCACTATAGAAAAAATAATAAAAAAAGAATCAAATAGCTCCTGCAGCTGCAAAAAATGAGAACTTGACATAGAGAATAATGCATTAGGACACATGGGCGAAGACACCTAGGTCCAATGGAGGCAGTTGCCCGCATGGGACTTTGGTAGTGGTTATTGACTGATTTCACCAAGAACACTCGAACGGCGGCCGGTTCTAAAAGCAAGAATAAAACCACGGACCACCATAACAACAAACAAGACCGATACTTACAAACCCCGGGTGATTTCCACTAAGAAAGAGAAAAGAAAACAAATTCCTAGGAACTAAAAGAGAGTGGCGATGAAGCTGGACAGAATCTTATAATTGAATTAACACTATAAAAACAAATCTGGGAACTACATACCAATTTTTTTGGTGCTGAAGAAGAGAAAAGAATCGAATCACCTTGCAGAAATCAGTGCAAAGCAATTGGCACCTTTTAGCAATAGGGGTCACTCCTTCTCTGGGGGAGGGGCCAATGTGGAGGGTTTTGCTATATCTGATCGCAATTCTCA
>CAVNYN010282355.1:0-23204 GCA_963692815.1 Nyctanthes arbor-tristis | reverse complement strand
ATTTTGGAACAAGAATGAAATAGAATGTAAACTTGATTCATAAATCCTGATATGAAGATTACATCTCCAACCTTCAAATATGAGGATTCAGCTCAACAAGAGTTCAAAATGCATATTGAACAATTATTGGGACTCGGCGTAATTAGAACTTCTATGTCTAAACATCACACTCCTGCCTTTATTGTCCAAAAACATTTTGAAAAGGTCAGAGGACAATCTAAGATCGTTTTTGATTATTGATGTCTGAATGATAATACTCACGATGATGGTTATATTATTCCTGACAAAGATAGTCTGATCCAACGAATCCAGGGAAAAACTTGGTTTTCTAAGTTTGACATGAAATCAAGATTCTGGCAAGTAAAAATACATCCTAATTCAATCCCTTGGACAACATTCAATTGCATGGAAGGACATTTTGAATGGTTAGTCATGCCATTTGGATTGAAAAATGCACCTTCAGTTTTCCAATGAAAGATGGATAATGTGTTCAATACATACAAGGACTTCACCTGTGTTTACATAGATGATGTCTTAGTTTTCTCCACAACAGAAAAAAAACATATTGCTCATCTTCATACTATCTTTTCATTATTTGAAAAGCACGGTTTGGTCGTATCCAAAAAGAAAATGGAGCTTGGAAAAAGGCACATTGGATTCTTAGGAGTTGAAATTGGAAATGGAACTATAAAGCTGCAAGATCACATTGCAAAGAAAGCTTTAGAGTATCCAGACGACTGGAAAATGTCACACTTCTTAGATCATTTCTAGGAACAACAAACTATTCTAGACAATTTATCCAAAATTTGTTTAGACTAACTGACCCTCTTTATAATAAGACTAGTGGCACTAGCTTGATAAAATTCAATGATCAAGATGAAAAGCTTGTTAGGAAAATTAAACAAGTAATTTCAACACTCAAACCTCTTAAACTCCCATTAAGAAAAAATTACTTGGTAATCGAAACCGATGGAAGTAAAGATGGTTGGGGTGGTATTCTTTTGGTCAAACCAAATGAATTCTTATCCAAACAAGAGGAACAGATTTGTAGATATGCCTCTAGTAAATATCATGAAACTGATTATCTCACTTCATTATATTATGAACTGCTTGCAATAGTCTATGTTGTTGAAGCCTTTGCACTCTTCATAATATCTAAACAGCAAATAACAATTCACACTGATTGTGAAGTTATAGTAAAATATAGTCAAAACAAATCACAAAAGAAACTAACCTCCAATAGGTGGCTAAAATTTCAAGAATTTGTCCTTAATCGTGGTCGCAAAATCAAATGGGAACATATTAAAGGATCAAACAATCAAATTACTAATATATTATCTAGACATATTAAGCTACTTGAACAAAAATAACACTTGTTGATTTCTTGCAGGAAAGCAGCAGATTTCAACATGCCTCCAAAGGCTCAGGGCATCCGTCCCACTCTCCAACTCTAGTAGGAAAAACTCCAATTTGGAACATCTCTTCTTCCAGTATATCCAAAGCAACTTGGAAATTATGTTGACAAAAGAAGACATCTTCTTAGTAAAGAAGAACTTTGTCTGGTTGACAACTTATGGAGACTTCCAACATCACACAATGATTCTGGAAAAAAGATTCATATTGTGAATTCTTTGTTTGAATACTTCCTATCTTTCAAACTTCCTATCTTTGAGGAAATCAGGTAAAATTCCAACAAAAACAAAGACTGATCAGGAGACTCCAACATGCTTTGTTCTTTTTAATTGACCAAAGTACGGAATCTATGCTACAATGGATGAAATCCGAGATGCAACAAAGGATTTTCCAAAATTCTGTGAAACGCCTTCAATTAAAGGATTTAATTCTTTCTTTGAAGCATAAAAGGCAATAAAAAAGGTTTTTGAAAAGGGAAAAATCTTGATTTCGACCAACGTGCAACGTACTCCTCACAGTAAGATTACAAGCCAATCTTTTGCTGAAATTGCAACAACTTCAGGAACTAAAACAGAAAAGAATGCTTTTATCCCTGAGCTCTCCTATTATCTTGATTTAATAAGAAACCAACATGAAAAGATTTTCAACGTCTTGTAACAATTTTTGACTTGCATTTCAGAACAAGAAATTGAATGTGACTGGATAAACACAAACTGGTGTTATCATGTCAATCATTTCTTAAGTTGCCAAAAGGTTTATCTTGATTGCAAGGATAAAATTTCCACGATCCTTTCAAACGCTGATATCTCAAAACCATTTTATAGATGTCAACTGGTTTTTTCTTATCTTATTTATCAAATTAATTTTGATAAATTTGAAATTAACCATTTTCAAGGCTTAAAAATTATGCCACAAATTTTACTTGACTTTGGTTTTGTTGCCTCACTGCACATGACAAAACTGAACAAGATAAAAGTTCAACTGCCACTATAGAATGTCATCAATTATCTCTTTGCTGATTTTGGTGATAGTCTGGCAATTGAAGTTGATTCTTCACTACCTTCTTAGGAAACACATTTTAATCCTGCGAGAAAAATCTGTAAAATTTACAGTGAACATTCCCATCCACATATCTTCTCTACCTTCAACAACGATGAAGATATACCCTATGATCTTAGTATCACAAAAAACTCCTCTACTCTTCCGATCTCCAAATTAGAATGGTTAATGCTAAATTTCATGGTTCAGACTGGTACTGGAACCCTATGAAACCTGAGTATGATGACATGTTTCTGGTAGCATAAGACTATTTCACAAAAGTCTATTGCTCTACTGAAGCTAAAACATTCTTTCAACCGTTCAAGATTTTGGACTTGGATGAAACAGCTTCTAAAGGTTTTAGAAGGTTGATAGAAGGAAAGAGCGCACCACGGCTACTGAAGAATTATTCTATAGGTAGTAGTGGAGGACCATTAGATCCCTACAAAAGCTCAGCATCTTCACAAGGAGAAGAAGAAGATAATGCCGACAGCATTGACAGCTTCAATCCAACGCATGATCATCCAAAAGAAAAAAAAGACTAATGAGCCTACACTTCTTTTTGACAAATTCAACACAGCGTAAAGAAAAAGCAGAAGACTGGATCTAGAGAATCTCTTTTTCTATCTCAAAATGCAACAAAAACAGCTGACAGATACTGTGCATGTCACTGTGCAAATACTGTACAGATACTGTTTAGTACTATTCAACACTGTTTAGCACTGTGCACTTTAGAAAAATCAGACATTTTACTGTGCACCTTTTTGACTTTCTTTGTCTGAATTCAGAAACGCGTGATGTTTTTGAATTATTACCCCCTTTTCCAGCTGTATGAGCATAGAAAATCTATAATCCTATCCTTGGTCTATAAAAGGAGATGACCTGTAACATTCTGAGATATTCATCAGAAACACAAAAAATTGCATACATTGTAAAATATTTTGAGGAATAAAATTCTCTTTTTATATTTCTGTCTTTTTTAAATTCTGCAAATGGCTAAGCCTGTCATACAACACTAAATAAAAAAAACACTATAAGCAGATAACAAGCAACGCAGGAAGGAAGCCACAAGAAACAATGAAGAGGTATGTTCTAAACTGCCTAAAGTTTTATCGTAGTGTCATGCAAACTGGAAGTAGGAACTATGCGTAAATCTAGCAGCACCATTGAGTCAGGTTGATGTGGGGGAAAATAGAAAGTATGGGCAGTGTGTAAGTCCTCAGGAGTAGGCAGAAGTAAGTCCCAGAAATCACTGAAAAATACCCAATGCTTCGAGCAGTTCCCTGAACACTTGTATGAGGTTTTCCATATAGTTTTGGCTTGCTAGTTCACTATGATAGGATTTTATGTTGTTTGCTTCCTATTCCTTTGTTATTGTTGCGTAACTTTTGCATTAACTTGTTTGATTTTTATAGTGTATAACTTTGAAATGAAAAAATTTTTCAAGACAAAGTTTGGTTATAACTACCACGGTTATAATTACCACGACTCAAATTCCGTAGCTGAAACATCTGATTACTCTCAAATTCCTCAAATAAAACAAACTCTGATATTATTGCTTGTACCCATTCAAGGTATAAGAATTATAATATTTATGAACATCGTATACTGACCCTCTAGGCTTGTCTTAATCATATGAAACATCCAGTATACAACGATAATCTTGTTAAGCTTGAACTATTAGACAAGATTATGACAGCAGATCTCAAATTATATGGTGATGGTATCACATGGGATCAAAACATTTGGGTAGTTCTTCATGAACATATAGCATTATTAGGAATGATAGATCCTGATGAGTATTTTGAAGATACCCAGCCTGAACCTTATTTCTTCCAAGGAGATTCAGATTTTTGGATAATAGGCAGACTTGTACGGGTATATGATGCCATGTCACCTGTAGAACTCTGCAAACCATGGTCAATTCCTTTATGGGAAAGAGTTACCATGAGACACTGCTACGATTGCAACAAAAATCTCTTTCTAAAATTGAGTAGTATGCCACCTTACTACGCATTCTTTGAACCAAGACGTATTCAAACATTTTCACAACATCCCTTAGAACTTTGAAAAAGGAAAACCTTAGTGGAACATGGGATAAAAGGCTTTGCTTTAGCCCAATTATTTGTTCTGCTTTCAAAGAAAGGACAAGCAACCTTATGGTGCATCACCCCATGAGATGCTCCATACCAGAATGGTACAATGAACCACCATCTGGTGATCCTTCCAAGAACAGGAAAATTAGGGACCCCTACTGGTTGCCACCCTATAGTCCTTGGCCTCAAGACCATGAAGCCTCTAGCAGTAGACAAGTGGATCAAGAGTAGGTCACAGGGCCCCGCAGTATCCCCCACTCTCTGTTGGGCCCCCTGATTCCCCAATAATAGGGAGCCATGTGTGGAGAGGTCACTTCTCCTTAGAATTTTTCATCAATCTAGTTAAAAGCTCTGGGTAAGTGGTTCAACTAGCAAGTGGTTCAGTTGACCAGTCATGTCGATGCTAATATATATATATATATGTAGATAAAATCCCTCTTATCTATATATTCTCAATAGGAAACTATTCTGGAGTACAATTGTACAACCATTTTCCCTCCAAAGTTACTTTTATGCAGATGATGTGGACATTTGACATCTTTTGGTCATCCATACGTTTTATCTGATTATTTTATTCTTCTTATTCTTCTTCTTCTTTTTTTTTTAAAGAAGAAATCCAATAATACTTATCTAGATTTTTTCATCTTTCCTTATTCGATTGTCTTTCCTCTTTACCAAATTTTATCTCTTTTTTTTATCCAGTGACTTCTTGCTTTGGGAATTAAGTCTTTGTACCCTTTAATTTCATTTCAATCTTTCCGATTCTCTCTCTTATTTTCATCTAGAATATAATATTTATCCTTTTCTCTGATTCTCTCATTTATCTCTGCAGACTAATTTCCTTATAAATATTCGATGTTTTATCAATTAACACGTTTTTATTTTTAATTCAAAAATATTTTTAATTTATATATATATATATATTATCTAGGAATTGTTTCCTAATTTGGGTTAGATTATTTTCTTTTTAGCTAATGTTTTAATTTTTAATTATTTTTTTATATGTTTTTAAATCGAGTCATTATCAGGTTACTTCTTTTGTATATAATAAATATGGATAAATATGGTTTAACTAATGTTTCACAGTTTACAAAATTCTCATTACGGTATAGTCATAGAGAAAAATAAAATATTTCATTTCTCGAGGTCTAGGAATAACAATGGGTTGGGTTGGGATTAGGTATGCTATACATGTTACCCCTATCCATAAAACACATTTTTTTCCTTATCCCTCTAGCCATTGCCACTTAAATGGGGCATGGGTCCGTGCGGTTTATTAGTAGTTTATTAACTCATTTATATATCTATATATTTTTATTTTCATTTTTTTAATGAATATAGTATTATAAACACATGGTGCACCTAATATGGAATTAATGATTGAGATTGAAATTACTAAGTTTTCTTGATAAGTTTCATTATCTTTCTCTTTTCAAACTAGTAGAATCTTTGATAAATATTTTTTTTAAACAAGAAATGATTAAACGTGCTAGGTACGGGTAAAAATTATAATAATCTCTACCCATTCTCAAATCGGACCTATTTTCTTTATTCCATCACCGACCTAATTACCTGTTTGGTCTGGTATTCTATGTCTTAATAAGGCTGGGTGCCCCGCGGGTATCGGGTTTGACAGGTTTTTTTACCATCCTACTGAGTTCACTTAATAGCGTTCCATATCGAATAAAATTTAATAAATACTAGTTAACAATAAGAAAATCGATATAATTAAGTATATGTTACTTAAAATTTCATACTAATGTTAATATGTAATTTGATTCTTATTTTCCCATGCAATGTACGGTGTGAATCTAGTGACAAATAATAATGATGATGCTAAAAAGTTAAAAGATGTTAAAAACTAGGAAGAAAAGAGAAAATAGAGAGAGAAAGTGGAATTGTGTGTATACACTAATTAGAAAGGATTGTGGGGATATAAGAGTCATTCACAGTATACACTAATTATTTGCGACAATCCCTATTAAATGATTTTTCGCTACAACAATTGTCTTATCAAATTAAAAGCCTTATTTAGGAAAAATCTAGTGGAAGATGATTAGTTAAACTAAGAAGAAATCGAGTACAACCAATTGAGAACAAATTTAGAGATCTTAATTGCTGCCTTATTAAAATTTTGCCGAGAAAACTCAATAGGATTAAGAACTGATTGAAGGAAAAAGAGCAAGCAGCTCCCTGATTTCAATCAATAATTGTAACCATATTTGTTTCTCTATAGTGACCCAAATTCACAACCCAATGATTGCAGCCCATTTGTTGGCCCATCTTATATCTAACCATTGGGTCTCACTCATCTCATCTCAGCCGTTGATGCTGTTAGATATAACCTAATCTCTTCTGTCTAGGGTAATGTATTCAGCTCTTCCGATCTTTCAATTGCCGCCTTCAACTTCTGTGTTGATATTTTCTCTGTAATTCCTTTTACAAAATTTCTCTGTAAAATCTGTTTGTGATCTTCTACAAAATACTTGAGTGTTTTTCTGTAGTGAGGATCTGATGTTCCTAGTTATGCTCTATCTTATGTGATATTACAGCGTTCTAGGGTTTGAGTGATTATGACGATTAGGGCATCTCTGAGGGCTGTTTCTTGTGTGATTCTGTGAGATCATTTGTTCTTTCTTTGTGATTTTAACATTCCCTGGGTTGTTATAGTGTAGAGGCAGATCATTTCTTGTCGAGCCTCAATAGTAGGACGTAGCAATTTCTTATTGGGAATTGTGAACCTGTCGGGGTCTTCGGACTGAACATTCTGTGTGTTCTTGTTTGGTTTTCGCACTTTAAATTCTTTGATTCCACTGCGCTTACAGTATTGGGTTCTTGGTGGTGGGTTCCTGAGTTTGATGACACAACAAATGGTATCAGAGCCCTTATGTTGGTGTTGATCGATTTGGAAAGTTATTCTTCTGCAGTTCGTTACTGAGCCTGAGACTCAGAATTGTAAGTTTTCTTTACATATTTACTTTGTGTGAATCTTAGGGTTATTGTCTGTGACATTCATAATCTTTGTTTTTCATTCTGAAAAACAACCCTCGTTGGTGTTATTACTGGATTCTTGAGTGAATTGTTTCTATTGCTTTCCTCATTCTGCGTGAATAATACATAAGGTTTTACATCTGGTTTTCTTTTCTGATCACCTCGAAGTGCATAGTCCCTTGACCTGAGGCCGAAAGTTTCACGAAATCCTGGGGTTTCTTCTTGGTGATTTTTATCTTATTACTGTCTTTGTGTAACATTGTATCTGTGTTCCTAAACATTGTGTTCTGTTATACTGGTATGGCTTCTACTAGTTTCCATCTGGAGCCTTTTAATGGTAAGTCTGATTTTGCCATATGGCAGCAAAAGATGCGTGGAATTTTAGTTCAACAAAAAAGTCTCTAAGGCTATTGATAAATCATATGCTAATACTGAAATTGATGAAAAGATTATTGAATCTAATGAAATTGTATATTCATCTATCATTCTACATCTAAGTGATAAGGTTTTGAGTAAAGTTGGTAAGCAAACTGATACTAAGGCCTTGTGGGATCGTTTGGAAGAACTTTACTTGGAAAAATCTTTGTCAAATAAACTATTTCTACTTGAGAAATTTTTTAGTTTCAAAATTGATCCTACTAAGTACTTAGATGAAAATCTTGACGTTTTCAACAAGTTGATTCTAGATATTAAAAACTGTGATTATAAAGGTATTGATGAATATAAAGATGTTATTCTGTTGAATGCCATACTTGATACTTTTAAAGATGTCTAATCTGCTATTAAGTATGGCAGAGATACTGTGACTATTGAGACTGTTATGAATGCTCTACGTAGTAAGGAACATGAATTAAGACCTAAAAAGAATTATGGGGAAAGTCTTATGATCAGGGGAAGGTCTCATGCTAGAAATAATAATAACAACAACAGCAATGGGTATAATACTCAAAAGGGGTCAACATAGAAATAAAAAGAAAAGCAAACATAGATCTAAGTCTAGGTCTAATGTTAAGAATAAAAATTGCTATAACTGTGGTGAAAATGGTCATTACATTAAGTAATGTACCAAGCCTATTCAGAATCAGAATCATAGAAATAAAGCTCCTAATCAATCTAATTTAGCCTCAGCCTCTGGTGAGTCTTTTGGTAATGTGTATGTTGCTACTGATGGTAACATTAATTCAGTGTCTAAAACTATTAACAACACTGAATGGTTATTGGATTCTGGTTATACTTTTCACATGTCACCTTGTAGAGATATCTTTCATAGCTATAAGAGGGTGACTGATGGGGTTGTTGCTGTGTCTAACAAACAAATATGTAAGGTGGAGGGAATATGTGACATTACCATCAAGTTTGGCTCTGGTTATGTTTATACCCTTATGAATGTTAGGTATGTCCCTGATCTTGGTAATAACTTCGTGTCCATACCATCTCTTGAGGATGATGGTTTCTGTGGAGGTTTTGGAGATGGCTCCATGAAAGTGTTCAAAGGGGCCCTCCTTGCCTTTAGAGGACCCAAGATGGATGGTCTGTATGTTTGCAGAGCAGAAGTTAAATCTACTCTTGCTGCAGCTACATCTTTTATAAAAGAAGATAAAATAGATCTTTGGCATAAGAGGTTAGCCTATATGAGTGAAAAAGGTTTATACCTTTTAAGTAAACAAGGCAGCTTTGGAGAAGTCTATGTTTCAAAATTATCATTTTGTGAAAACTGCATTTTTGGAAAGCAATATAAAATGTCATTCTCATCTGGTTTACATAATTCTACTTCTATTCTTGAGTATGTGCATGCTGATCTATGGGGTCCATCTAGCACATGTACTCATGGTGGAAACAAATACTTTCTTTCTATTATTGATGATTTCTCAAGAAAGTTGTGGGTCATTCTGTTAAAAAATAAATTTGATACTTTTGAAGCTCTTAAAAATTGGAAAGTTTTGACTAAAAATCAAACTAATAATAAGCTTAAATGTATTACAACTGATAATGGCCTTGAATTCTGTAATAGAGTTTGATCACTTGTGTAAGGAAAATGGCATACAAAGGCATAAAACTGTTCCCTATACCCCTTATATTTCTTCATTAGACAATATTATATTCTTAATCCAATGTGAGATTTCTTCCGCCTTAAATCACATATCTTCCGTTTTAATTTTATAAAGTACACCCTCGGCCGTTATCTGCTATCCACCTGATGTGGGACACAATTTAATTCTCTTTGGAAATTGCATTTCGAATATCCACTTTTATAACACTCAACCTTTTTCTATTTTGTTATGTAATCTGATGTGGGAATCTGTACATCCTAATATGCACATATTATTATATATATTTGTTTTAAAAGGACACTAATATTAGATTTGTATTTATTAGTTATTACATGGATATCTCTTCATTAGACAATTTGTAAAATTTCTAACCACACCTCTAAAAAAAATCTGACTGCCTTGAGAAAAATTCTTGTCTCTTTCCCAGCTTTTCCCCCAATTTTCGCTGCAAATTCCCTTTTTTTCTTCCCATCTTTCCCTTTCGAGTGCCTGAGGATTCTTATTTTCTAATCTACTGTTCTAATTGTTAATTCTCTTCATGCTTTTGATTATTTCCTAATCCGCTGTTCTAAAATCTCTACCATACGCATTTTAATTTCATCAATCAACACTAAAATCTCTATGATAATTCATCTTAATTTCCTAAATCAATGCTAAAATCTTGGCGATTTATTTTCTTTGACAAAGGAGAGTTCATATGGACTTAGGTTATTGATTTCAGGGTTCGATTGGTTGAGAAGTTGGTCTAGAGGCTGCGGTGGATTTAAGAATTTGGTCTAAATACTTAAATTAAATTCAAGAAGATATTAAACAAGGAGAAGAATACTGAAATAGTGAAAAAATTAGTTGGATTATCCATTTTTAAAAAATTAAGTCGTTTGAATTAAAACTTTCAATAAATCTCTAAACTATTTATTTTTCTGAACTATCTTTACTATACCAATTCAATATATATGGCACAATCTCTCTTATTTATAGTGTAGATCTATTAGTTCATAAGAAATTTCAGATCTTATTCTGTATGGATATTATATTGTCATCGTTTTAGTTGACTAATACAAACTAAGGTATGTTATTTTTATCTATTTCGAATTGGAATTGTACTCTTTACTTCAAATATTTTTTCTAGGCACATATATTCTTTATTTGTGGATTCTTTATATGGGTTTGGCACCTTTATTTTAACAAAGGACATGAATATTCCTACTCCAATTTTTATTATATAAATCTAATCTAATATTATTGTTGTTTCAAGTTTCCATGGATATAGTCCTTCTTGACTGGGGGAAGTTTTCGTGTTTGACTCCTATAGTGGCAGTCATGCTGCACAGGTTAGGATTGAAGTTCTGTCTTTTTTGCTCTTAAATTACATAGAAAATTTTTAATGTAATATCTGGTATTCATGTTTTTGTGCTGCTTTGAAAGTATATGTTTGAAAGCTTCAAAATTTTCTTCATTTCGTCCTTAGAATTTGATGTTATTGAATGATGATTAATTGTTGTTGGCTAATTTTTATGTTTTATGCAATTATGGCATGGTAGAAAATAAAATAAGAAAAACTTATAAGGAAGCACTAGGGGTTTTTAAGTATGATTGGTAGTGTTTCGCAATCAAAGCTGTAATCTTTTGAAAGCTAAATCACTCATTTATTATTATTATTATTGCTTCCTTATCTTTTACATGGAGATATGAATAGGGAATTCATTAGTTCTCAGAAAGTTGGAGAATACACGATTTGGATACAACTGGCTTGAGGGCAATGTGTTAGACTGAATTTCTTACCATTAGAGCATAGTATTTAAGCTTTTATACTTATTTTTGAATGATGTGGCCTTCAACGAAGAGCAATCATGAGGATTGATTACCTACAATCTAGAGCTTTAATTTTCCTTCAAGAAAAGACTTACTTTTAAATTGGGTTCCTATTGAAATTTGGATCCAACTAATGTGTCAGTAGCTTTTCAAAATATCCACTGAACTCTTTGTTATTTTTGAATAAGTTTCTTATTTTTGCCTTCATTACCTCTTTTTTGATAATCATATAATGTATAGAATCGGTTTTTCCAACTATATATATTTTGAGTTTTTTTAGCGAGCTGTATGGAAATATTATATAGACATCATAAATATTAGTTTTATATAGGTTGCTGGGTATTATTATAAGCTTAATTAGAACATGTTTATTAGGTTCACATATATGATAAAAGCTGTGTTTATAAATTGGCCCAAATTATTATATTACTATGTCAAAAAAATGTTAAAAAGAAAAATGAAAGATAAAATGACTTGGTGCTAAATTTTTTAGTTTAATCCCTCGAGAAAAATTGGAGAATTACAAATGCATTCTAACAATATTAGCTTTTGTTAATTTCATCTCATATTTAGCAAGCAATTAACCCACTTAATAATTAAATAAACAGTGTCATAGCCAATGAATTTTAGGATTCCACAATATACCGAAATAAGAGGGAAAAACTTTATTAGAATACTATATGGTCAAACCATACCATATGGTGTCAGATCGAGACTAATTGTTTGACACAATTAGTTGATCAATATATTATATTATCAGGTTGATCAATATATTACAGATTATTCATTTTGCAAGTACAGTGAAATATATATTGGATTCTTTTTCATTTTTAAATATTCGTTACTTGATGGTCTATTCCATTTTTACTTATCATTTTTAGAATGTCTTCACGTGCAACGCATGAGCATAGTACTAGTTATTAATATATAAAGGCATTAAGTGCCTTTCACAATTTTCACGCCCATTTGCTCAGCGGTAACACTCAGGGTCAGCCTTTTTGTGGTAAAGGTTCTTTTTTTTGGCAAGTTATTTTTTTTAATTTTTTTTCATGATATCTTATTTATTCCCCAGATATCCCTCTTTCTTCTCTATTTATCTACAACTTTCCCTTCTTGGCGTTGGTATATTCCTCTTGTGTGATCATCGTATCTCTTTGATTATGCCTTCCTTTGTAAATTGCATTAGGATCTTCCTCAATGTGTGTCCATACTCCATTTCATTCGTATCTTTTTCTATTTCAAATTTTTGGTAATTTCTTGATTGAAGGTATCTATACTACTTTCACGATTTCTGTGGATGGGACTGACGCTGAACAATCTCACAAGCGCAATTGTTCGGGAAGTGATTTTGCCAACAAATTGATTTGCTTGATTTGGTCAACAATTAATTCGATATCTCTTATATTTACCTTCAATATCTGTGACGCCCCGAGTTCCGGGTGCCTGAGACGTCATTAAATTTTTCTCTCTTCTCTTTTAAATAAAATAAATCAAAATGAATCAAGCGTGGATATACAACGGAGAATATCTTGATTCAAAAGTAATAATGTAAAAGATAATTCATAGACATCAAACTGTTTCACACGACATCAACTGTTCTCCAAGTACTTAGACCAAGTTTGAATCAACTAACATCAAAAGTTTCCAAGCACTTAAACAAAGTTTGAATCATTCAAAATAAGGCTAATTTAATTTATTTTGGAAGCCACCATTGCTCAAGGCGTCTCCTCCGACTCCCAGTCTGCAAAATGTTAATTTTGAAAGGGGTGAATATTTCATAGAAATACTCAGCAGACTCAGCGCAATATTAACTAATTTATACTACAAACATACATATAAACATGCAAATCATATCTCATAAGTCTCTTCTCGAAAATAATCATCGTATGGTAAATGCAGGTTTTCGACTCTCGTCTTATGCCAGAAGGCATATAAATACTAGCGCACATAGTAAGCATGTATGCAAAATCTGTGCATAGCAATAAAGCATATGCAAAAGTCTCGTCTCGTCTCATCTCAAGTATAAAGCAATTAAGCTCATGCAAATAACATATAAGAACATAAGTCACATATCCATATGCAATTCATAGAACAATCAATTAATATTAGAGCTATTTTTGAAAATATATCCTAGAAAAAAGTCTACCTTAATTTCACCGCGTCGAGCTAATGGGCAGGGTTTACTCACTTATTCTTCACTCCTCTCCTATAAAAGAATGTGAAATTCAAATTAGGATTTTTGTTATAATGAGTTATTTTATAAAATAAATTATTTATAATAAAATAATTGTATAAAATGCTTAAAGTGTTGTGCCTAATGTGACTAATACCCAAAAGTTAGGGAAAACTAGAAAATCAATGATTAACTAAAATTTGTATATAAAATATATGAGTTTATATAAACTAATTTAGAAATCCTCAAAAATTCAATAAATCTAAAAATTATAATCTAAATAGTTAAAGTTATTAAATCTCATACTTAATAAAATGGGGCCTAAATTAAAATATATATAAACTAATTTATGAGTTTTAAATAAATAAAGTTAAACATAAACTAAAATTAAAATCTTATAAATTTTTAAAACTGACTTGAAAGAATCCTCAAATAAAAGACTAAAGTGACTGAAAATAAAAGTCTATAGACTAAAATGATTGAAAGATAAGTTTCTGGGCCCATCCGAAAGGGATCAAAAGTATGAGGGTCAAAAGTGATAAAATCAGAAGTTTTGTGCTCATTTAAACTAAATAAAAAAGTTTAAGGCTTAAATGACACAAAACAAAAATTTGGGGTTAAAACAAGAAAAATTTGTAAAATGTGCGTGTGTATGTGTGTGTTGGAAGGCAGTGGCGGTCGGCGTACGGTGGTGGTGGTTGTGCACGGTGATTAAGGCAGCACAAAATGGTATTCTCTTTTTCTTCTTGCTACTACTTGTAGATGTACACATAAATGTAAGAAAATGCTGAAATGAAATGAAAACTTCTTTGTTTGAAGGTGAAGGCAGTGTGTAGGATTTGATGAATATGAGTTTTCCAAAATCTTGTTTGTGTAAGTGTGGATTTGGGGCAACATCTCTTATACCTGGGAGCCTGGCCACCACATTTCATGATTATCTAAATCTACAATATCGGCATGCCAGTATAATGTAATATAAACCCCCAAAACCATGCTCTGATACCAAACTGACATGCCCCACCCCTAGTACCTCTAACTTACTAGAAGTGTGACGTGCGCCGACGATAAATTTCAACTAAAAGCTAGAATTTACCGTCAAGGCTAGTGGGCATACTAATTATCCTAGAAAATTTTCGACACGGTCTCCCCTAATTTATCAACAAAAGCCAACTTATATCAATTTCCAACGCCAACACATCAACAACTCACAAACTAATAACTTCTCATTATAAGCAACAGCACCTCATAAATCACGAAATATACCAACCCAAATATGGTTCACACAACTCCTAACTATATGCTAATAACCTTAACCATGCCACATTTATAAATCATAGAGTCAACAAATCCTAGAGCAATTTCCTTTCGTTAAGTGGTGGCTCGGTTCTCGAAATAGCAAGCTCAGCCACAATGTGTTGTTGCCCAAACTCCAATTGCTACCTGCTAAGAAAATCATTTATAAAAATATATGATCTAACTAGCCCAGTAAGTGGAGTTTTATCAATAAACATGCTTTAGAAAAATCGAAATATGACTTTTGCAATACCTTGAATAACATGTTCAAGCTCATTTGAAAATCTCAGGACTTTAAATATAAATTTAGCATAACATTACCATTTATAAAACCATTACGTATTGGGGAACATCATGAACATCATTTCATTCTAACAATCATCATAAAATTCATCGATTTGAATTCATCTCACATCGAAAGATTTATAGAATCATTGTCATATCTGTAAATATCATGAAAATCATAAAAGTTTTCCCCTAAGAGTATCCACATATCATGATATAATATCAAATCATACGCGCGTAGATGTCAGCTTGGGCCATAGGTACCTTATGACCCCTTCGCCCTAGACGACACAATTAAACAGCTTGAGCCATAACTAACACATAGGCCCCTTCGCCTGGGCGGCGTTCAATTGGTCAGCTTGAGCCATATAGGCCCCTTCGCCCGTAGGCGGCATATCATAACATTGGATACAAATTTAGGGGTTTTCATACATCATAAATCATGTATCAATCAAACATTTCTCTAAAAAACGTAAAGTATCATACACCACGTACATTTTCTCTAAAAATTATGGCAACATGTTTGTATAAAACTCGACATAACTTTTCTAAAGAAAATCCATGTAATTTTTGTAAGAAGTATCAACTGTTGAAATTTCATAGGAATACATTCATCATAAAAATTTGCAACCTTATGTGACTCAAAGCATAATATATTTTCACTTGCAAAGAAAGAAGAGGAAAAGTTCCACTCACCAGCTAAGTAGAAATGTAGCTCCTTTCGTAAATGACTTTAATTTCTTTCTCATTTCCTGTAATATAATATAAGAATTCCATTCGACATTAAACATTACTATAACAAATTCTTACATATTATCAAGTTACATCACTTCTTTTAACTTTATCCCTTTCCATATACTTATATTAATGTATAACTCTCTTTAAAGTTACAAGCTTATCATTTCCTTCTAATTCTTCAACATTTCCTCACTTTCTCTTTGAACAAAATGCTGCCCCATCTTATTTTCACCCCTTTACTTCACTTTCTTAATCGCTTATAACATAATAATTTAACACATATATCAACATATCTATAGAACTCCAAATCCCCTTATAGTCAAGTTTTATCGCCACTTATTCATTTTCTACAACAATAAAACTCTTTATTCATTCATAATATATAAAATCCCAAAATTCTCAATAGCATCATATATTCATTTTTTAATAGTTTGCTACTTTGATATTTTCACAAACACCTCATATACATGTCCATCTCATTTTAATTACTACAACACTCCTTAACAACAAACCACTTTTAACATCAAATTAATATTTCCGAATAACATTATTCCATCTTAAATCCAATTCAATTAGTATTTCATACTTCACTAATCTAACTTCATCAATTATTATATTACATAAAATCCTCAATTTCTCTATTTCTAAGAATTATGAAAATCACAATACTATATATATAATAGTAGCTAAAAATTAAAATCCATCATTCTTTTAATATAAACACCAATTATTTAGCCCAAATCATAAAAATAAACCATAAATTTAACACCCATAGGAAAATACATAAACCCTAAAAATAATTTCATTGACTTACCTACTTGAAATTGCACAAAGAAATCAAAGCCCAATTATCAAATCATGCCAACAAGGTGAAATTTCCTCACTTTCTTTTCTTTTCCTTTTCTTTTTCTTTTTCTTTCCAATTTTTTTTTCTTTTCACCTGGCTTTGCTTCGTCCCTGCGTGTGTGTGTAATGTGTGTTCCCATTTGCAAGACAAATCCAATTGTATATATTGAAAATTGCACTTAAAGTCTCTCAACTTTGGTAAGTAATTTAAGTTGGTCCTTGAAATCTTATTTACTCATTAGTCCTTCAGCCTTAATTCTTTTACTTACCCTTTGATAACTTTAATTTTGATCCAAATAATTTAATATTTGGCATTGACTTGACTATCCCACAATTGACTTTTGGTCCATAAAAATTGGGATTTTACAAAAAATTCCACAATGTAAAGTTTAAAATTTTTGAAACATTTCTCGGTCGCTACAATATCCCTGTTCATTTATGCCTCTACTAATTTATTTTAACTCTTTAATTCAATTCAATTTTAATATGAAAGACGGCAAGCAAAATGAGGAAATGCATTTTGATCCACAGAAGACAATGTATCCACCTTTTCTTTCAAGGTTCCCTGCAAGGACATGGATATAGTTTATTTTATCAACTAAAAAGAATCCTATAGCTTTCAACTCCCTTCAAGTTGATACCATAATTTATTTTTATGAGGCTTTATTTTTATTTATTTATTTTTTGGTTTTTTTTGGGGAGGGAATGGGAAAGAAATTTATATTGTCGGGGTTCTTTTAACCATCCAATATTGTGTTTCAATGGGAATGTATGTATCTTCTTGTCTTTTTGGTTCATTAATTAATTATACTATAATTATCACTTCTAATTTTATGATCTAATGGGCTAATGAAAGGAAAAAGTAGAGTGTTTTAATAATTGAGTCATATTAGTACTATCGCATGGTCTAACATGTTTGTAATGGACATTTAGTTTTTCAACAAAAAGGCAATGGTAAACTAACAATCATTTCAAGTAATCGTGATTTTCGATTGGATACATTAAATAGCATAAATAGCTCATTCACTAGAACTAGATAACAACTATTTGAATTGAATATTAATTTCTTTTTGTCATCATGTTATTACTATGCAAGTATTTATCCTGTTATTAATACGCATTATTATGATGCTTTTGATGACAAAACTTGAGTCTCAATTTCTTTTACTTCATCCATGATCCAAGGGTGTTTTATTCCATCATTGCTACATCACTGATAAATAATTAATATCTTTAACAAGTTGAAATGGAGTGATTTCAATTGCCCATTAATTCCATCCTCTTGATTGTTTGAAACAAATCTGCATCAATTTGGACTATGTATTAGAGTTAATTCCTTTTCAAAGTTTCAGTTTTATTGTATTCGTACTTATTTCTATTAGAATATGTCTTCCCGTTCATTGCACGGGTGCATCATTAGTTATATTACGAGCATAATAGTTATTTCCCACATCACATTATAAAAATCAAATAATGATATTTATCTAGACTGGAGACCAGTCTTTAATCTAGTTGTCATTTCTTTATTGGCCCTTAAATAAATTAATGCCCTCATGTATTTATGTATATGCACCCATCTTGAATAAATTAATGTCCCCGTGTATTTATGCATATGCACCCCATCCTCCAATGTATTTATGTATATGCACCCATCTTAAATCTAGGTAAATAGCATTACTCTTTGAGAAATTTAGTGCTAGGCTTAAGATATATATATATATATATGTAGCTGGAGTTTAGTTTGCGATTGTTTTGGGTTTTTAAATGTAGGAGGCTATCGTCAAGAATGTGGATCCTTTTAACTAGGCTTTTCCTTTCCTTATTTATAGGCCTTAGTGAGAGATAGGGTGAGCTAGTATAGTACAAGATTTGAGGAGACCTGCACTCGAGTACAAAGCAAGTAGAAATAGAAGTTTCCACCAAACTAGAACTGTCTAGTGTAAATGTCATATTGACTACTATTTTAACTAATTCTACAAGGGCTATTGAGCGTCGAGGGCTTGGTTTTGGGGCTAAGACTTGTCAGGGTTTGATTCTTCTCATTGCTTGGGGTACTCACAATGTCAAGGGCTAAGAGCTACTCTGCTTAATCTTGGGTCTTGGCCCAAGCTCTTGCTTGCCTTTTTACTTCTAGAACTTGAACACTCGGTTTATTGAGCTATTGACCATTAGTGCAATGGACTGACTCCTTGTCAAGTCCATAATTGACTCCTAGGCTTGCGTGCTAGAAGAGCTTGCAATGGGCTGAGTCCTCGTCAGGGTCCTTCCCATAATATTCCCATTTAGAAGCCAAGAGAAAGGTTTTGAGAAGCAAATTAGAACATAATCTTTCAATAAAGGGACCTATACACACCACATTCTTTAGCAAGATTTTGTCAACAGCTGAAAAAGGGATCTTTTGAAGATGAAGAACTTGTTCCAAAATATGATCAGATAGACCTATAGGGATGAGTATTCACTGAACTTGAGAATTATTTAACTAAATAGCTTAGGGTAATTTTTACTCTTGGATCCTCAATCTTTCAGATTCCACAAATTCTTGCCTTTAATTTTATTAATTAATCACTGCTTGAGTCTCTAACCTTTAATTTATTCACTAATTTTTTTTGACCGTTGAGTCTTTGTAAAGAAAAAAAGCGTCTATCCCTTACAATAAATATAGAAAGAGGGAACCAACCATCTTCAGTGTCGTCCACCTTCTTTAACCATTCCATTTTCACTCATTGCAACCACGTCCATTGCAAGAACATCGTTGTCTACCTTCCCCATCTATCCCCATATTCACCCACAGGCACACCACCGTCTCGTCATTGTTGCCGATGACGTATTAAAATATATGGATGAGAATCATTAATAAAGAAGAAGTTGGAGGATGAACAAATAAAAAAATTTAAGATAGAAGATAGATTTGTGTAAAATCTGCGAAGTTAATTAGTTGAAAAGTGAAAATAAACAATAGTAGTATCATCGTATTATCAAAGGCAAATGAGTTTTCAGTAATGACAGGTCATTGCCTTTTTAGAAAAAGAAGAATAATAATATACAAGATACCATATTTCATCTTTTTAATTAATCTCAATTTTCCTAGAAAGGAATAGAGCTAAAAGCAAAGCAATTGTCTCTCGTCTTGTCTTTATCAATCCCTGTGTTTTATTTATTTTTTATTTTTAAGGAGAACTGTAGAAAAGGTGAAAAGAGGAGTTGCAATTACAAGGCCTCATTTATTTATTTAATAAAATTATTGCAAGCAAAGATGGATATAGGATTTTTTATTACACGGGCTGCAATATAAAAAATCCCAATAGAAGTGAGCTAATATAAATTTTTTGTTAATTCTTATATATAAAATTTTAAAATTTTTTCGAGTTGGCACATGCCTAGATCCGTCAATTATTACAAGTGTAGCAATTTAGATAAAAGGTTCAATATTTCATTAATTATATAACAAAGAAGAAAAATGAAAAAGAAGCAAAAGTTCCCTTCTTCCCAATTCTTTGATGTGTTGCTTGCAATTGATGTTGGTGTGTCGCTAGCACGAGATGGTGTCAAATTTATTCTATCATAAGGTAAATGAGACAACCGCTTCATGTCCAAATCAAATGGAACCCATTTTAATTCCTTGTCTTTGCATAATCATCTCTCCAACCACGCGTTACAATATTGCATATTATAATTGTAAAGAATAGTTTTTTTATAGTAAAATTTAGTATATTAAAAACTACCATTTGGCTAGTCTATGAAGCCCTATTTTTTAATGAGATATTTATTTGTTAACCACAAAATATTTTGGGTTCTTTACATAAAAGGTATTCTTTTTAATAGTTAATGACTATTTACACCTTCATAAAAGGAAATTGTAAATTTAGACTTTTTCATTGCAAAAAACACCCACCGTATAAAAAACTAGGAAAAATAAGGAAAAATAAAATAGATAAAAAAAAATATCATGGAATTAAATAATAAAAATCGGATAATGAGGAAATAATATTTCCTTGAAACATGCAATCCATAAAATCAGAAATCAGTTACATAAGCTATAATCATGCATCAACAATAACAATCAAATCATAATTGAAAATTATCTCCTCTAATCACCCGCTCATAATTCAAAATTTATGTGATCAATCGAGCTTCTGAGAGAATTCGCATAAAAAGAAAACAATCCATCATCTTTCTTGTAGAGACTGTTACCCCCTTCTGAAATTAGTAGCCATATTTGTATATTTTTGGCAATTGCTTATTCATCATGGTATGCACAAGGGTCGTGCTGATGTACAATGGCGAGTGGTCTTCCTAGTATGAATTGGTAGATTACACTAGTGCAGGGTATCTTCTGTTAGAAAATTATTCATTCTAGCAATTTGAAGATATTGTGTTCATAGAGCTCGGCAAAAATTCACAATGGATACCAGTTGAGTATGAGATAACGAACTTGATCATTGCTCCAGTTCTATTAACAGTTGAAAGAGGAGTGTAAAGCAATAGACAAATATCCGATATTTGTAGATTGCAGAGAAACAAAAGAACAACAATAGGTGGTCAAGGGAGCAGTTTGCAACTGCCCGGTAACATGATCCAACACATGGTAGCAACTGGTAACAATCAGTATGAAGTTTGACACGAGTTGGGGGTGTTATTATCCTAAATAAATAAGCAAAGTTTTACTGATGATCTATTATTGGTTTTTTTTTTTTTTCTCTCTTTATTTTTCATTTTTTTATTTTTTTAACTTGCAAGTTGTAGGAGCTGAGGTATAAAATATGTCATTAGCCGATTTAAAAAAATTTAAGGCATTGTTTATGGTATTTTTCATAAGCATTTGTATATATGCTTACTTCTGATATTGATTATCAGCACAGTTTTTGCATCTTCTTGGTAACAAATGAATGAAGCAAAGCTTTTCAAATTTTGGATTAGCAGGAACTGTGTTGATGACATGAATAGGTGGGGAAAAAAGGCATTCTATTTTTGGTGTTGGAAAGCATGTTTATCCGAGTAACAAAACAGCATGGGAATTGTTGAAGTTATAAATACTGATGAGGTCTGAAGTGTTAAAAATACTGATGAGGAATAATTCTTTAATGTAAAGAACAAAAAAGAAAAAAATACAAAATTAACCACATGATACCAAGCAGTTTCTATGGAAATGATTTTTGTGGATCCAAGGTGGTATCATAAAGTTTTACCATATTTCAGTGCATGATAATTGTGTTAATATGGTAAAAGGTGGATTGCCTTGTTGTTACCATGATATGTTATCATAGGTCACAGTATATTATTATCTCCATTACAAGTTGACCTTTGTTACTATGTTGCCATACTTCACAATGGATGATAATTGTGTTAACACAATTCTAGGAGAACACATCAATTTCAAAAGAAATTCAAACACAATTCTAGATATCTACATAAAGGAATCCCACAAAATCTGACTTTTGTTTAAAAATTTAAAGTGGATTAATCAGTTACACATAGCATAATAAATAATTAAGCGGATAGATTAATTAGCAATACACAGCGAAAAATATAATCAAGTAAAATGAAAAAAGATATAATAATAAAGAATTTAGGCACAAAATAAGAAATTAAAAAAAAAAAAGATAGGTGTATAAATGCAATCCAATAGGATATAAATGCAAATATTTTATGAGAGTGGTGTAGAATTAAAATATAAAAAATAAAGGGGCACATATTTTAATATCCTCAAATATTTTTCCATATTTTAGGCCCAAGAATTATAGGGCTCGAGGCGGCCACCTTATTGATTCATATCAAGTATGGGCCTGTTAATTATAATCCTTAAAAGGCTCGATAGTTATCAAATTTTCACTACAAAATTAAATGCCAATTTAGACGGCAGTTATTTTCTTGAAATAATGAGGATCTGTGGTTATATTGCACTGCTTTCTTAGTTTTTAGTTCTGGAGCATATTCCAGTTACCCATCTAATGCCATTCTTATGAAAGTCAACAAGTCGGGGGAGGGAGATTATCGGAAAATTCAAGAAGCGATCAACACGACTCCTTGGAATAATTCGGAAAATGTGTTTATTTGGGTTAGTCCAGGAGCGTACAGAGAAAAAACTCTTCCGATCTGTTCATGTGGACAAGCCCCTCATCACAATTTGTAGCTCAGAATCTGGTGAAGTTATAGTGATATGGAATGATTCAGGGGATATTTTTTTAAGTCCCCAGCTTTCATAGTTTTGGCTTTTCATTTTGTAGCCCGCCACTTTACAATTGAGGTAAACAAAAAACACAACTTAAATTGTTTTCATTTTCTTCAACTCGGATATTTTCCTTAGTTTCGACAGAAGATCATTGGACGGTCCAAAAGTATGGTAGGAGATCATTTTTATATTTTCCTCGTAAGACAAAAGCCGTGTGCTAGGAGATATGTATACCTTATAGTACAACGAAGAGGTTCTCGGTGCGTGTACTAGGATTAGATGTTCTACCTATTGGGTTC
>CAVNYN010282354.1:0-51446 GCA_963692815.1 Nyctanthes arbor-tristis | reverse complement strand
TTGAAAATTCTTAAGAATCCTTTTTAACCACAGATTTGAAATTCCTAAAAAGAATCCTCTTTGCATATTAATTGACCAAATCGACATTCGAGATCCAACATCCACCAAAATCACCACATTTGGAACTAATTAATTCAGCCCATGGTTTGAATCAATAATCACACCGCGTGTTAGCCTGCATTTGCAAATTAATGATATACAGCTTTGTTTGGTAACCATTTAAAAGAAAATAGAAATTTAAATGGATTTAAAATTTAAATTTTGTATAAGTATCAAGATTTAATTGTGTCGTGTAGAGATAATGATTAAAATAGTGTAAAAATTCATGTCAACTCAAATATGTGATTAAATACGGTGTTACTATATGTCCAAAAATTAAAATTAAAATTTATAGATAAATTCAAGAAATTTTTAATTGGTAGCCAAACATTATGCTGTGATGGATTTCTTTCCAATCAAAATCATTTCACAATAACCTCCTTCGTATAAATATGTGTCAGACTAAAGTACAAAGCACAGCATAAATACTTCAAGGTACATATCCAAAGATGTTTACCCATATTTGATCTCATTATAACGAATGAAATTTAAATGGTTCAAGGTAGATATCCAACTCAATAGAACAAATGACTTGTAAAGACCTCCTGTCCCTAATATTAGTTAGTTCCAATGCAAGATAAAACGGCAAAAAAATACATAAATAAGACATAAGGAATTATATGAATTTGGGATCTATCCCGCTCGCAATCATACAAACAAGCCATAAACAGAATTTCATCTTCCATATCCACAGGTAAATGATTTGCCAATCATAACAAAATTTCATCACCGGTCAGAGCAAAGAGAAAGCCCAAACTACCCATTTGCTTATAGACGCTGTAAATGACTCCAATGGAACTGTAAAACCAAAATGCAGAACCACAAGAAGCCAACTGAAGAACGTTCAGAGAGACTGAAAGAGGCCTAAAACCCAAGAGAGAAGCATTGAAGATACTAGTAGGCGATGGGACAGGTAAAAACAAAATGAGTATGACTTAAAACTTCTATTTTTTTTTTTTTTTTTTTTGTTTGAGGAAGAAGAAAGAAGGAAACCATAGAAAAAGCAGGGAACATCAGACATCCACAAACATAATGCTATTGAATAGGATATCAATTGATCATTCTGCTGTTGCCAAATATTTTCTTGGACCACCATCTTTTCAGCAAGGGAGAAACCTCAGAAATTTCCAGCTAGCGTCACGTCCATGAAAGACTCTTTTAACAGTTCCCTTATGCATATATATTAAAAAAGAAACCCACACACATAAATGGAGGACATATATATCTACAGACTACAACACACTTTATATGCGTTGACGAAGGCAACGATACATTGCACACGAAGCCTAATGATCATTAACCAGATAATAACAATGTGGCGAAATCAGAATCTAACACGTCCAAAGAAGTGTTAATTAAGCATCTCAATTTTGTCCGATCAGAGAGATCAGTCCTACAAGAAACACATAGCTGTCCTTTCTATGCAAAGCCAAGCCACAAGAACAAAACCAGTCTCAATTCAGATCCAATATGGAATTACCAAGATTTTCTCTGAGAACACGTCCACAATGCTGATTTTGGCATGAACCAACTCATCCTAGCCTTTCTCATTCCGTATGGACATGCATGGCAGGACATTAATCAGGCAAATAACTCCAGCAGATTTACAGCAGTTCACCCAACATATTCAGGAAATATGTCCCATGCATAGAAATTCTGATAGTAGATCTATATGAGCTCCAAGAGTACACAGCAATTCATCAACACTTGCAATAATTAGGGGAGTTGAAGCAATTAAAAACGGACAACATGAAACGTAAGAGGCAAAAAAGCATTGATAGATCTTTGATCTAGTAAGATAGTATAATATTCATTATGAGACCAAATATTGAGGCTACAATTCAAAATATCCCCCATAACATGATACATTTGTAAATAAAAGCATTAGAAATCTAAAGCAAATGTTCTCAAAGATCACACACAGATAATGGGTTTCTCCAAAGCCACACGTCACACTCAATATTAGTTATTGCATAAGAACTACTGAATGCTTAGAAACCATGAATCTTGATCTGATCCTTCTTCACAAGTCCAGCATTAATCAGAAACTGGGAAACATTCTTACGCTGATCGCCCTGAAGCTGAATCACCTTTCCCAGCTCTTTATCCTGTACAACATTACCGTTGCAGCAGAACTCTTTCTTCAGGTCTTTAAGGATCTTCTCGTAACTGTACTCTTTCCTCAGGCCCTGAACCGTAGTTAAGCTTTTCTTTCCATTCCTCTGCTGTATCCGTATATGAACATACTCCTTTGCACCCGGTGCGCCCGAATCTGTGGCCTCAGCAAATGGATCGAAAGCGGTTGGAATCTGTACGTCTAGCTCAACCATGTAACTTGCTGGATGAACGCGGGATCGGATTTAAAGAAATCTGGGCAAGAGCTGCAAGCGATCACACATAAAAAATCAGTATCACAGAAAAATTCGACCTGATTGAACAATCACTAGATCCAAACTTCCATAAACAAATCAACAAAATAAACGATTAAAAATCATGACTAGAATTCAAAATTGAACCTTTCAACAAAGATCTTCTCTTCCGATCTACAAAAAAGGAACGGACCGTTGAAAGAAACATAGGCTATAAATAAGAATCTCACAATACCCTGCTCCACTGCCATCCCTTCTGTTACCCCCGACAGAGACTTCAGATTCATTAATTTACAAAAAAGGGAAAAACCCAACAAGAACAGGAAGATCGGAAGAGTGATCATCGATTATCAAAAGAAACATCTTCCGATCACCAATAACAATATACAATATTTATAACTAGGATTAAAGAAAATCCCATCAAGAATACAAATCAGAACAGAGATCATATACGGTCACAAAAACATGTAAATCAGACTCAATGAAGTAACAACGCATATTACAGAGGACCCACAAACTGATCCATCAAACAAAGGAAATCATCAATACAAACCAAAAGAAAGAGAAACAAGAGAGAAACGCACCTTCAAACCAACCACGCAAGAACCAAAATATGAAGACTAAATGGGGAAGGGGTGTTTATTTATAGGGAAAATCGGAAGTAGGAAGGAAGGCGGTGTTACGCAATTTGGGCCAAAAAGAAAAGTCAACTACGGTTAATATTTAACGCTAACCAGAGTTGCTTACAATTGAAAGGAAAATATCGAACGGATAGGATTTGATGATGAGATTAAAGCATATGAGTGACTGGCACGCACCTGGGCTTTATTTACGAGACGGCGGTGGACCTACGTACGGGAATCGTCCAGAATTCCAGATGGATCTTGACAACTTGTACTTAAAATATTATTATTAAAATTAAGAGCTTTTATATAGTTTATTTTTTTTATTTATAAATTCACCTGTCATTAATTTGACAACTACTTAATAATCACTACACATTTTAAATTTTAATTAAATCTTTAACACTTATTTTACACTTTTTATAAATTTTCTTTATAAATTAACTTTATAAATCTAACTAAACGAGCTATAAAATTAATCGCATGACTCCATTAATAATTCTCATGGGACCTGTTAACGCGCTCCAGCTCGAAAGTGACAAAACATATGTTACAATTGAAAATTATTATCCGTTTGTATGATGATTATGATAATTTAATTCGGAGGGTAATCCAGGCCAATATTTTATGCTCTTACTGTTTCAAAGTTGAAAGTACACAACACATCTTGTTCGAATGCCCTTTTGCTAAAGCTGTTTGGAAAGGGGTTGGACTGTAGGATTTATAAAACAACATCAAGGTTGGACTAATGTCAAAGATGTGGTACATGCAATCTCTTCTTCTAGTGATGATCATCAACTGTGCCAAAATTTGTGTGCTGCTCGCTGTATTTGGTATGCACGAAATAAACTCTTGCATGAAGGAACAGCACAGAATCCTATACACACTGTGGCTACTAGTTTGAGTCTGGTTAAGACATCCTCCCAATTATTGGAACATCCGTTTGTATCAAGGAGTCGGGAAGGAACTAAGTGGATTCCACCACCACAGGGATTCTTGAAACTTAATGTTGATGCTTCAATCAATGAAACTTCAGGATGATTTTTTGTTGGTGCTATTGTCCGCAATGAATCTGGTATAGTCATAGGTGTCTTTGTTAAACACTTTCAAGGCATTCCCAGGATCGAAGATGCTGAAGGCATGACTTTGCTGTTGGGACTTAAATTTGCTAAAAATAATATATTACAAATTAATTGTGTAGAATCAAATTGCTTTGTCTTGATATAAGACCTACAAGGGGACTCTGAGAATCTTCACAACGCATCTCTTATCAGGGAAATCAAGGAGTTTTTAGATGAGCTAGGGTGTGGCTCTTGCAGTCATATCTCACGTACACGAAATATGGTTGCCCACACTGTTGCTTCACTTACTCTTTCTTCTACCGTATGTGGTTCATGGACTATTTGTATTCTATGGTGTATTTGTTCAGTAGTTTGTAGTGAATTGAAGTTATAAAAGTTCAATTCCTTTCTAAAAAAAAAAAAGGTAAAATTATAAATTTATCGTATCTTATAAAAAAAATTTTGTGAATTTCTCTACAAATCATATGACACATATGAATAACTGACATGTTAAATTGACCATTATTGATTAGTTGTTTATAGAAAAATTTTCTAACACCATATGTATTATATAATATGGCACCATATGACTTGAATAGAGGTGTGCCAGATGCATGCTATATGTGCCGTTTACTGCCATATTATATAACACTTATAGTGTAAAAATACTACTCGTTATTTATGTGCATTCAAGTATGGCCATCTAATTTCAGTTTTTCATCTCAACAAAATATATCTACGCAAAATTACTCAAATTCTATTTTCTAATAGACAATATAGGTTTGTTTGGTAAGTTTTTAAATGGATTTAAAATTTAAATTTTGTATAGGTGTCAAGATGTAATTGTGTTATGTGGAGGTAATAATTAAAATGATGTAAGAGTTTAAGTCAAATCAACTATGCCGTTAAATGTGATGTTGTCATGTGTCTAAAAGTAAAATTTAGATTGATTGATAAATTTGAGGTATTTTTTAATGCTATCCAAACATTGTGATAATGTCTATTCTGTCAACTATTTACCTTAAAGAGCACAATAAAATAATATAAAACAAAATGACATCAGTAAGTAGAAAAATTCTAATTAGACAAAATGAAAGATAAAAAAATTGACAAAATTGACAAGTGGGTTTTGTGATAAGTGTTGATGGAAAAGTGATGTGATATGTTAAAAAAATTGTGTCATGTGTCAATTTTATTAGATTTTTTGTATGTCATTTTATTTATGTAGCACAACCCCATTAAATATTGACAATTGGTTTAAATTTTATCATGCGACATTGTTTTATTAATTTACTTTTTTTTGGGAAAAATAAAAAATTGTTTTCTTTAGAAAAACAACTCAATAAAATGATATCATATAATAAATTTTAAGCCAGAGTGATATATAAACCAGTTGCCAAACACATTCATAAACATTTTGTCTCAAGGAATGATTTGTTATGCCAACTGGACAGGGTATTCTTGTTCAATTCTATTATTACAAAAGCAGTATGGTATTACAATAACAAAAATTTTAGGGAGACATGAAAAAGAGATATTAATAAATGATATTTTTATATGGCACACATGTATTGGAAAATTTAAAAGTTGTCATGTAATAACTCACCCAATAAATTTGTGGTACCTAAGAATGTCACCTATTAATATCATTTCTACATACCCCACTAAAATTGCTGTTAAAATAATTGTTGGAATTACTCATAGTAACACAATCTTGTTTCAAAGAACGCAAGCGTGACGTTATCGAGACACTCCAATTTTGTAAGAATTTAGATTCGGAGACGCTATATATAACACATTTCACAATACTAATTTTATAAACACACATGTGAAACTATGTAAATTAATAATGTGAAATGTATCACATACACAAGTTTGTCACACATCTTGTGCCCTGAGCGGGTGTCTCACTGTCCCTTGATCATTTTTGAGTAATAGCAGGTCGGTTGAGCCGAGCCAATCGGCGAGTCCAAATCTCAAGAGTAACAAAATTCCTGAAGTCGCTGACGGTACAGCATAAGGCAGCCTGCCGGAGATTCATATTTTCTGCCCGACGTTGTTTCCGCTACTTATCGGGGATTCGGTCGCCGCTGATAACTTCCTTTCTCTTTCACCTTTGATGGAAAAAAGAGAAGCCGAAGATTCTATAAGAAGCGTAACCACGTATTTTAGGAATCTTCATTTGAACCCTAATTCTGGAATATCAAAATCCACCAACAAATCTCATGCCACTGCTCCTCAACCATTCAGTATGTCCTACACATGTTCTTTGCTATCATCCTCGATTGATTCATTTTAATTTTGTTGAGGTTTACGAAGTTCCCTTTGTCGTGTAAATTGAACCTATTGAAATTAATGGCCTTGCAGAATTTTCTTCTTTGGTGAAGCGAGAATGGCCACCTAGCTTGGTGAGCTTGTGTATTGGAGTCGTGGGTAGGCATCTTGAGGACATCGCTGATGACTTGGCTGAGATTGCCTCTACTTTCCCCTCTGATATTAAGGTTTTTTTCCCGTTCTGAACTCCTGAAAGATTCTATAGTCCACTGGTTTTCAGCTATTTGAAGTAGAAAGAAAGGTTTAGTGTAATTTAACCGACAGTAAGAACTGTAATCACTGTACTGTCTTATAATTGTAAGTAAGAACTGTAATCACTATACAGGTCTCATAATTGTAAGTTTGTCCAATCATAAAGATTATTCTTTTAAAATCTATATTAACTTATCTATTTACAAGCTTTTTAATCTTAGCTGAAATAAATGCGTGGGCTGCCTTCGTTTTGGAATTAATAGATGGCACTGGTGGCAATTGCGAGAAGAAGAAAGTTACTGAACGATGACATTATCATTGCGTTAGCCGACAGCTCCTGGGAAATACTCGATTTGTCTGGTTCAGATGTTTCAGACATTGGGCTTTGTCATGTTGTAAAGATATGTAGAAGTCTAAGAGCAGTGGACATAAGGTAGAATCAAAATTTAGAGTTTTTACTCACTGTAGCTATGCTGGGATAGATATTTCATTTTGTGAATCGAAAAGGGAGATCCATTTTGGTATTTGATATCATAATGGTTCATTTGGTTGGAGTCAGTTCAGTTTGGTATTCACATCTTTGTTTTCACCACACATTATTTATGCAGATGTTGCAGCAGGCTCACATCAACCAGTGTTTCTGAACTCCTTCAGTATTGTCATTCACTTGAGATATTGAAATGGGGGTACACTTTCTAGTCCTTCTCCGTGCAATTGTTTTGTTGTTCAGGCTAGTTGGATTTTCGAATAACGCAACTGTACATATTCTATTTTTCTTGTGAAATTCTAATACCGCATAGGAACTTATTTGCTTAGCAGGATAAAAATGATGGGATTATAGTAGCACTCAAAATGAGAAATTCAGGAACACTGAAAGATTACAGGTTGCCTCAGCAGAATGAGAGGGTAGAGATAAAGAAGTTGGTAGAAAATGCAGTTCATCATTTATATGATTTGTTTCACTACAGTGTTACCATTAAAATGAATAATGATAACCACTGTTCATCTTGATTTCATTATAATGACCCAATTTAAGCAATGACACTGAGATGGAATATGGTGGATGTGCCATTATCAGTTCAGTGGCACAGTTTGATTGTACATGTATAATCCAGATACTCTGTCCGTTTGTTTGGGATCATTCTTAACGACAATTTTAGGAAGGCTTAGTCCGGAATCAAAGCTTTGGATCTAGATCAGGCTAGGTGTAAGCCTCAAGATTTTTAAGGGTATAAGCCTTTTGATAAACCTAAAAACTATTCAGTATAATGTAAAATATGAATTGCGTTTGTAAGAAAAGTAAAGTGGAAGTAACAAATAATAAATTTCTGAACTAGTAATCAGTAATCACATAACAGAATTGCAATACTAAAAGAAATAGAGAGAACATTTTAACAGCCCTAGATTAGCTTTATGGCACAGTGAACTTATGTATAACTTTGAATGGCATTCAAGGTGTAAGCTTTCAGGCATTTAATAATTGAGAAAAGATCAATTAAGGGAAGATCATAAATAGGCTTACTTTTGACGTGATTAATCAACTAATGCTGCATGACTGGTGCCACTTGAGCACAGGTGGTGCTAAATAGCATTACTCAATGACTGTCAGGATTTTGGGTTGTACGCAAGAACACGCCGGCGCTCAAAATTTGATTCCCTCGTTATAGATGTTTTAACATGTAGATTGAAGCATTAAAAAAATACTAAAGGTAGGTGGTTATATATGTTCCAGGAATCTCATTAAAGTTTTACTGTTTGTACCTTGCAATTGACCGCACTGGATAAAATGCTTTATGGTCTTCAGAAAAAAATATTCTGTCCAGTATAAGCAGTACAAAAATTTTTTTTTTTTGACACGGGGGATAAACCTCATAACAGGAAATGAACCAAAGTTAATGTTGCAGAGGTTGCCCCAGCAGTCACTATACTGCCCGTAGATGCTCGAGTCTTTTAAAACCAAGCTTTAGTGACGTTGGTGGAGAATCATGGGAGGAACTTGATGTCACGGAATTCACTCATGGTGCTCGGTCCCTGCGCTGGCTTGTATGGGTATGCTTTCTCCAATTTGTTAGTGTGTCTAGCCCTGTTATGAGTTACTTTTAGTCAACCTTTTTTTTGGGGAAATCACTTCACCTTAAATTCTTTCTACACTGCAAAGAAAAGCACTTCACGTATTTGGAAAGCTTACTAATACGACCTTAAATTCTTTCTACACTGCAAAGAAAAGCACTTCACGTATTTGGAAAGCTTACTAATACGTGTTGTATGGGTTCATCATTATGCAGCCAAAGATTGACAAGGATTCATTGGAGAGCTTATTGGCTGAATGCCCTCGCATAATTGTCAATCCGAAGCCATCACCTTTGGGTTTCAGGGGATCTGAAGTTCCTCAAGAAGCAATCCCAGAAATTGTGTTGGATGAGCACATTGTTGAAGATATTGATCCAGAAACTTGGGCAACTACTGGATTCACACCTAGGACTATGCTTCCACCCGTTTCAAGTCCTAATGAATTATCCATAGCTGAAAAATTTAGGCTCGCGTTTATGGAGAGAGATGCTCGCTTAGCACCAAAGAGAGCGAAGAACGCAAGACAACATCAACGGCGCGCAGAGAGGGAACGGGTAATGACGGATGCTAGAGCAAAAGCATTAGCACTTGCTTCGAAGGCAAGCAAATCGTTGCATCCAAGGAATTCTTGAAGGAAATGTATTCTCTGACAGCTGTATACCTGCAGCTCTGGAGGTACTAGTCTGATCCCTCACCTTTGTTTTCTGGGGCTCCATCTTTTCCCTTTGTGATGGTAAAGAGAGAATGTTCAATGCGAGTCTCCTCAGTCAGTATGTGTAAAAATTCATCTTGTTAGGTGCAGATATTATCAGTCAGGATTTACAGATTTTCTGTTCCCCCCGCCTTGTTTCAACGGATACGTACACAAATTTGATCATTATAATAACCCAGTTGAGAGAAGCTGCCAAGAAATTTGTTTCTCTGCGTTTATTGTCTCCTGCTATATAGTGCAACAGTTCAATCGGTTATATTTTACATTGTGATTATATTTGTACAGGGCGTTTATTACACAGGCTTTTTCTGAAAATTGCATAATTTTGTGTATCTATACTTGGAAATTACTGGTAGAATTTTCTTTTAACTTGAAGGACAACTTATGGGTTGTCCAATGATCTACTGCACAGGAGATCATTTTAATTAATTATTAAGAGTTTGAATTTGGATTCACATTTGATGTGTTGTTGGCATAACTTTACCCATCATTGATTTCATTTCACTAACTTAAAATGTCTACAAACGGTGACCCAGAAAATTGGTCGCACGGGCTGCTTATGTACAGGGAAATTAAAAAAAATAAATTTATATAAGATAAATTCTTGAGTAGACATAAGATAATAACATCTTACAATCATGCCTAAAAGCATTTCCTTCTCATACAAGGTCGGTCAGGGTAGTACACCTCAACAAAAATTCCTAGACTAGAGCCATACCTCATCACAGAAGCTGGTATAACGAGACACAAGTGAAAGAGCACTACCCTTCTAATCCAACCGTGGCAATTCATATCTAGCTGCCTTTATGGTAGAATTATGACATCCCAGTATATCCCCACTCCTGGCTTATAGCCTATAAATATCACCAAAATTAATTATAAAAAAGGACTAAAATAATAATAACAGCAGCATATTTTCAGTTAGCCAAAATAATTCCATCCATCCATCCAATTAAACAAAGCAAGTACAGATCAGATCACCTCTTCAGATGCCAACAAAATTTAACTAAATGGTTAAAGAACATGTAGTTTTTCCCGCCATTATTTAAACCATGTATGGAAGCGGGAATGTATAGTTCACACACCATCTCAAATGTCATGACTGAGAAAATGACCATGTAAACAACCCAACAGACACCTGCTAGGTGACGACACCGATCTCCAAAACAGTGACATATTCTTCAGAGTTCAGTGTGTGGTAAGATTCCGAATGACGTATTGCAGGATGCCTCCATGATCAAAGTATGCTAGTTCAACCTGCGCAGAAAGGAATCAAATATCAGTATGAGCGACTGTAAGCACTTGAGCACTAAAATTGTTTGCCCATGCCTTTATGTTATTCCACTCTACTTCAATTTTGGCTACTAAGAATGTTGTCATGTGACAAATAAGTTGTGACTCTCACCTCTGTGTCAAAGCGGAGGGTACAAGTGAAGGATTTTCCATTATCCGTTGCTACAGTAATATCCTGTCCTGGTCTTATGTCACTTACTTTTGCAGGAAGGTCTATGGTGTAACGCTCTTGACCAGTCAAACCTAAAGTATCAGCATCTTCACCAGGCTTGAAGCAAAGTGGAATTATGCCCATTCCTACCAAGTTACTGCGATGTATTCTTTCAAAACTTTTGGCAATCACAGCTCTCACTCCCTAGTGTGAGAATATGGAACATCAAACAACAAAGAGATTTAAAGATTGGTCACATAATCTAAAGCAACTGGCAACTGCACATACTAGGACAATTCTAAAATAAAACTCACCTGTAGCATGGGTCCCTTAGCAGCCCAGTCACGCGAACTACCACTTCCATACTCTGCTCCAGCAATGACAACAGTATCCTGCCCAGCTGACTTGTATCTCTGGGAAAATAAGACAATTTTTAAGTACTATAGAAAAATATCAACGGCACAGAAGAAAATGTCCAGCACAATTGACAGTTTTCTGTACAATATGTACTGCAGTTTTGCCATGCGTGCAAGTCCCACCATATGGGGTGGATGAGAGTTGCACGCTACAGGACTGAATCTTACCATTGCCGCATCATACACATAAAGTTTCTCCCCCGTTGGGACATGAACGGTCTTTGGTCCTACTTCTCCATTTAATAATTTATTTACTATCCGGATGTTGGCGAATGTGCCTCTAGCCATCACCTCGTCATTGCCACGACGGCTACCATAAGAATTAAAATCCTTTCTATCAACACCACGTTCCATTAAGTATTTTGCAGCTGGGCTATCCTTGTGGATGCTGCCAGCGGGAGAGATATGATCTGTAGTTATACTGTCCCCAAACAGCAGCAAGCAATATGCATCCTTTACTCCACGAGGACCAGGGGGGTCCACTGACATGCCACTGAAATATGGAGGCTTGTGGATGTAAGTTGAGGTTGGATCCCATGAATAGAGACTCGATGAAGGTACTGACAACTGATTCCAGAACGGATTGCCCTTTGTAATCGCTTCGTATGTGCTCTTGAACATATCAGGAAGCACGCTAGATTGAACAGCCTACACAAGCAATAATTTTTCAATTTGATTTTGTGTTTATCAGAATGGCACAGTTCATGATAATAACAAGTGAAGAGATAAACAACTACCTCTGCTATTTCTGCACTGTTAGGCCAGATATCCTTGAAATAAACACTCTTCCCATCTTTGCCTGTTCCAATTGGCTCTTTCTCGAAGTCAATGTCAACCTAGAAAACAATGTATGAGTAATAGTAACCACAAACGAGCAAATCACTGAATAACCACATAAACACCATGCACAGTCCATATCTTCATGGCAATGGAAATTCAATACTGACAGTACAAAGCATCAATGACCTGAACCCCCACACCCCCTTTCCCTTTTTTCTCTCGTCTTCTCTCAAAGAAAACCAGACCGGGTAAGTCTGAATAACCAATCTTTTAACTGCCAACCCGAGGACAATTTGACAATAGAAAGTGTTGACTAAGCACCTTAACTGAACATCCATTCCTCCTACAAGTTTGATCCACGCAAAGAATTGCCCAAAAATAATGATTAGCTTATTTTCACTAGCAAACACAGGCAAAATTCAACCAACCACAAGATAATCAACTCAAATAACGCAGCATACCCACCCTCCCAATTTATCACTTGAATGACAACAGATTGACTGCTGACTTGAACCCGTGGATATCAGAATCCACTAAAAGAAAATGGTAAAATGATTGGGATCCTACATTACACTAAAAGAAAATGGTAAAATGATTGGGATCCTAAATTACATTAAATAAAAGTTCAATGGCACCTTGCCAAAATTTTAAACATACCGTGCCAGCAAGTGCATAGGCCACAACTAATGGAGGTGAAGCAAGATAGTTAGCTCTTGTTAATGGATGAACACGGCCTTCAAAGTTCCGATTTCCAGATAGCACAGCAGCAGCAACAAGATCTGGAAAGGAAAATCACAGTTCATTGGTGTATAGACCAAAAAGAAACATGCATAACTCAACTTGTTCTGCACATCTTGTTCTGCACATCGAGGGCAAATCACTGTTTTACCACATTATTGTCCACAATTTATGTTGTAACATGAGGATAGTAATAAGATATGAGATTTCTAAGAAAGTCTATTACAATGTATTCATAATATTAAAGTTCCTAAAGCGTGGAAAATATTTATCAAAACTAGTTATGGTATTCTAAAGCTCAAACTTGATATTCTATTTTCAAACTAGTACTGAAAGTTCATATTTTTCTCCCAGTAAAACACAACATTTAGAACAACTTTGAACCATGAGAGAGAGAGAGAGAGAGAGAGAGAGAGAGAGAGAGATGGTACCACATCAAAAGGTAAACTTGACCCATCAAGAGGTTTGGTATAGCCGTATAGCATAAGGAAACATTTTAGATTTCAAAGCTCCATAAACATTTTTTTTGTAAAAGTGCTGCACCTTCATGGCTGGTGAATTTGGGTATCTTGAACTATGGACAAATCATACATTTGTGTCGACAGTAAAATTTCTTCAGCCACCAATTGCCAAATTTTACTCAGAAGAGAATAACTGAGTTCCCTTAGTTTAGTACATTAACTCAATTAATATGAAGGCTCACATAGGGCTGATACAACATAATAATGATATCAGTAAGAGAGCATGATGTGCGGTGCGCCGACTATTCAAGGTATCCTCAAGCCAGATGCTTATGCACCTCAATTGCAAAGCGTGGAGACGATATTTTTAGAAGTACTGTGTGAGCAAAAAGAAATATTCACAAAAGGCAATAGTACCATTGTCTGCAATTGCAGAAGCAACTGATTCATCAAGATCACCAGAATTCCCAATACATGTTGTGCACCCATAGCCAACAATGTGAAATCCTTGTTGATTCAAGTAATTCTGCAGACCACTGCCAGATTACAAAAAATAAATTAATACCTAAAATCACAGTTAATTCCCATGAGAAAAGGGAGACAAAAGGATCAAGAAAATTTCAGGCAAGCCTAATCATCACCTCTGGAGCAAATATTTTGTAACCACCCCAGAACCTGGCGCAAGACTTGTCTTAACCCATGGTTTAACCTGTCCAATGTCCAATGAATATTGATTTGCTAGTGAGAAAGTTATCTTCTTGGCATGATATTGCACACGGTTCAACCAGGAGTAAATCACCTCTCACTATAAGCTGTATGTAGACATGCACAAGGAATTGCGGGTAACATAAAAAAGCAGATCATGAGAGCACTAACCTCCAACCCCAATTCACATGCCTTCTTAGCAACAAGACCAGCTCCTAGCATCACACTTGGGTTTGAGGTGTTTGTACAACTTGTAATAGCTGCTATAACAACACTTCCGTGCTTAATTTCTGCAGGCTGACCTTGGTATGTGAACTTTACAACTTTATCCCTTTCTTCCTTTGGTACTGCAAACCCCTGCAAGAATTCGGACGAGAGATCAGAAATAAAATCACATGAAGATTTTGAAGATAGATATGTTCTATTCAGTAAAGATCTAAAAGCCTCTCTCACTTACGAATGAAACAGGAATGACAAGCTGAAGGTCTTAGATTAATACATTAAGTCATCAGAAGAGCCAAACTCTAGAAGGAGGAAAAAAACTGATGATTTATCTTTTCCGTGAAAAGCTAGCATCCCCAAGAACACGAAACTGAGTGTTCCAAACATTTCTCTTTGATAATGTCATAGGTATTTTACCTAGTAGTGCAGCTATTTTGTTCCTGTTTTAAAATTGGCCATATCTCCTTTTCACATGGAATAGGAGAGGCGTTGATTTTTTTTTTTGGAGGTTATTTTATTTTATTTATCTTTTTTTTTGGGGGGGGGGTGGGGGGGCTCAAGTTGAGGGGCAAGGTACCATACCTCGAGGTGCATATTTGCTACTATTTCTGTGAGGCACCCCCTCATTAATTGGGGGCTGAGGCAACTCACAGAAATGTTGCATTGTTTACTTTGGAGAAATTTTACCATGTGTATCGAAGACTTAAAAATGAAAATACAACATAATCCCAGTGCTGCTCTTCCCTAACGCAGTACCATATCCCTACCCCAACCCACAAACTTCCTGGCAGACAATACAGCTTATTGTAATGACTAATGATTATACATGTAATAGAAGTTTACTAGACTTTCTGAAAATACGATTATCTTGCATACTTCAGCAACAATTCATGGCTGGTCATGCATATGTTGGTGTCCCCACTGTAATATGGATTTTTAATCCTTGATAGCCTTCCTTTCTATAGTCTATACCATATCTAGAAGAAACCTACATCTTGTGCAGATAATGCCAAAGTTGTTAACATTGTTGTTTCCCCCATCAGGGAATTTCTTCACCAAAAAAGGGGAGGATCTTTGGCTGAGAACAGCATCTAGGTCAAAAAAAGAGTTATAACTTTTGGCCCTTTGGGTGAAGGCTAATATCAACTCTAATCCTTCAAAAAGATGAATGCACCTCTGAAAGAAAATTAGCTGTTGTGTGAAAAATGTTTTTCTTTTTCCACATAGTATGCTACTTTAGGTTTGTCCTAAAGGTAGCATATGAAAATAGCACGACTCCTCATCAAGAGAACATTGCATCTTACCTTGAATCCAACTTTACTGTCAAGGCATGAACGCCAATCAGCTTTCATATCCTTTAAAGGAACACGATCATGAGGCCTAAAAGTAAAGAAGAGAGAAATTGTCATTCCATGTGTTAAAACATGTACAGTTCAACTTATATGTTCTTCCTAAAGCATACAGCACACCTTTTGGGTCCTGAAATGCAGGGCACAACATCGGCAAGATCTAAGTCCAGATAAGATGTATACACTCTCTCTTGTTGAGGCTAGATCACGAACAGAATTGAAACAAAGCTCATGTCAATCTGATAGAGAATCATGGCATATGGAGAATAGCAAACAATTAAGTACGAAGGGAAACAATTTACCTCATTGTAGTCAACAAACATTTTGTTTGCACGTAAATATGCTTCAATCATTGCAACCTAAGCCAAGTTGATATTATAACAATGATAATGACCAAGATCCATATAAATTCAGCAAGAAAATAATGCAGACAAAAATTAGATTAGCAAACTTACTGTATCATCACTTCTTCCAGTCAATTGAAGATATTGTAGAGTGACATGATCCACTGGGAAGAACCCCATAGTTGCTCCATACTCGGGAGACATATTTGCAATTGTTGCTCTATCAGCTAATGACAATTGACTCATGCCTTCACCTGAACCAATTATATATACACAATTTGATAAAATTTCACAAGTTGAGGAACATTTCAAGCATTTCAATTAAGAAGAGATGTTACCATAGAACTCAACGAACTTTCCAACCACGCCATGCTTTCTCAACATTTGTGTTACAGTTAAAACCAAATCAGTTGCAGTAACCCCGTCATTCAACTTTCCAGATAACTTAAAACCGACAACACCAGGCAGAACCATGCTCATTGGCTACCAAATCAAGAAGTAAAAGGACCAAATTAATAACAAGTAAAACAACAATTGCAAAATAAATCTAGTATGGGGGGAGCGTGCACACATAAAATGGTTAAGTCAAAACCCTCTATCACGTAAGCAAAGTCAAAGTGAAAATGCAAACTAAGAAATGATTAATAAAAGGAGTACGAGAAAGATATCTGATGTGGTAAGTGAAAGAATCATCGATTCAAGTCAAGCCAAGCCATAATGACATGAACACTTAAAACACTTCTATATAAATTGAAACCTATCATAAATGGCTAACGTATCAAATTATTGCCACTATAAGCAGAGTTCATTGTTTAATACATTTCATTAAATAAAATCGGTGTGAGTACCTGTCCAAGCATTGTCGCTTCTGCTTCAATTCCTCCAACGCCCCATCCAGCAACACCCAGTCCATCAATCATGGTTGTGTGAGAATCAGTACCAACAACACTATCAGGGTAAAGAATCCCATCAGTGTTGAAAACAACCCGTCCAAGATATTCCAGATTTACCTGAAAATATGAAGGTGCTTTCATCAATGCCAACATGTGAACCTATACGCATAGACTCCCATCTTTTGTAGACAGTCGGCAATAATATGAAGCTGAAAAACAAATTGCAATAGTTTGAACACTGATTAACACGATCAATCAAGGAGCCAAAATTGTACCTGATGGACAATACCAGAACCAGGAGGAACAACAAGCATATTGCGGAAGGCAGTGGATCCCCATTTAAGAAAAGCAAACCTCTCTTTGTTTCTCTTAAATTCAAGGTCCATGTTAGCTTGCACGGCATTTTCCGATCTGGCAACATCAACCTGAACAGAGTGGTCGATGACAAGATCTACAGGAACCTGGTCACAACATTATAGTTAAGGCACGTTAGGCGACATTAAAAAACACAATATGAAGGACCATTTAACTAGCTAAACTTCAACGTTTGGAACTTAAAAATATAGATCGTACCATATTCATTAATATGAAATGTCAAGCAAATACTAGAATGAAAATTCCAAGTTTCTTAGAGCTTGTTTGATGCTCTTTATTTTACCAATTTATAATTTTTCCTACCACTGATTTGACATTTGACTTGATAACTATTCAATTACAACAATATTTTTCCACCTTTTTACATACCCAATACACATTCTGCCTCTCTCCTCAGTATAAATTCTCCACATTTTGACAAAGAAAGAGCATCAAACAAGCTCTTATTCATCTTCCACGTGACATTGGCTATTCTACTCAAAAGCAAAATGCTCTCTCGTGGCATGCGATACTCTGTTTTCCAGATCATAGCCAATGAAATACGCTACTATAAAACAAAGTTCATGAACATAACTTCTAGTCAAAAGCAAAATGCTCTTTCGTGCCATGCAATACTCTGTTTTCCAGATCACAGCCAATGAGATACGCTACTATAAAACAAAGTGAATGGACATAACTATGCAAAGGAGAAAGCAGCATACCAAGGGATTAATTTTGTCAGGGTCACTGCCCAGATTCTTCATTGCATCCCGCATTGAAGCAAGGTCGACTACAGCCGGAACACCAGTGAAATCCTATAAAGCAAAAGTAAAAGCTTTGTCTGAAGCTGTTCTGATTTTATTCTAAAACTACCAGTTTAACACCAAGCTACGCTTCTCACCTGTAACAAAACACGAGCTGGTTTAAAGGGAATCTCGACTTGCTTGGGTGCAGTCTTTTCCCAATCAATGATCTTTTCAACATCTTCTTTGGTAACTTGAAAGTTGTCACAATTCCGTATCGCAGATTCTAAAAGTATCCTTATTGAATACGGAAGTTTCTCTGCGAGTAGGAATATCACGGATAAGAAATACAAGAATCTTTCTGCAGTAAAACTGTAGAAGTAATCAATAAGGACAACCACCAACTGTAAATGTGATAAAAAATATCTCAACATCTAATAAACGGACAGAACTATGCCTCAAATGACACATGCAGTAATTTGCAAGCGCAGTGCCCAAAGGAATGACATTCGAGGAGATGATGCAATTTTCATACTAAAAATAGGACAACATAAAAATTTATACGGAAGACCAGTGTAAAGTGTTATTAGTCTTCATTTATTCCAATATATTGCACACAGACAAGCTAAAAATGGAACACAAGACAATCAACTGGTGCAAAACTTATTCACATTACCAATTCTAGGATCATTCAGAGCAGGCAGGCTGTAGAACTTTCCAAACTCGCCTCCTCCAGGCTTCGGAAGACCAGTAAAAATTCCCTTGAAAGGATTTTCAGAAGCTGCTTGACGGGCAAAATTTCATTAATACATAAACCCATAAAAAACAGTAGAAGATAAACACAGGCAATATGAAACAGACTTCAACAATCGACGTGTGCCCCGTCGAGACAGTAGAAGTGAATAAATAATTCACAGAATGAGCAAACAAAAGCTTTCAATTCTATCACATACACAACACCCACCACAGGGATAATCATCACATAATAAGCAGCTTACAATGTTGTGGGGTAGGGGGATGAAGGGAGGGAGAGGGAAAATGTTTCGGAGAAATGGTGAAGAGGAGAACGAAGGATGGTCAATCAGCAGATCCTATATACATGAGGCGCGCGGGCATCCAATGCTCACCTCTCTTTATAAGCAAAAACAAGCACGATTCAATTGAATTTATGGAACAATTCCGCGCAACATTGACATGTAAACTTTGGACGAATAACTAATTTATTTAGAGAGTTCACGTATTAAATTCCATAACCGATCAATGAGCACTGCAAACAATAAGGCCTTGTTTGATCCTCTTTAAATTTTCTCTTTATAAATTTATCTATCATGATTTGACTGTTGATTTGACAACTACTCAACAATCACCATACATTTTAAATTTCAATTAAATCTCCTCCACTCATTTCAACTCTTTATAAATTCACTTTATAAATTAAAACTTTAAAGAGTTTCAAACAAACTCTAAATCTACATTTCTCCAGAAAAACCAACATCAGCTCAGACAGCTCAAGAGAAAACAGATCACAATTCAATCACAAACAACAAAATCATAATTCAACAAAACATGAAACAAAACAAGTAGAATCATACCCATGGTAGCGATCCTTCGCTCTAATCGTTCAAGGACAGGAGAACTGGTTCTGATCTGAGCTCTAAGACTGACAGGCGATCGCCAATCAACACCGTGACTCCACCGAGGAGCAGAACACCGGAGCGATCGCAGCACCGACGACAACCGAGAACCACCGGTGGACGCAGAAGAGAAATGAACAACAGACGGCTTCGCGGAGGCTCTAGAAGCAGCAGCAGAAGAAGAAATTGAAGGAACGGAAGCTGATAGAGTACAAGCGGTGCGGACTCTACAAGCTCTCAAAATTGACGATGAAGAGCAGTAGGTGGATAAATACATGACGATTTAAAGATCCCACGGGAACCAAACCCTAGAGAGCAGTACCAAAACCCTTTTAAATGTGTAGAGATACAGATGTGTGTATCTATAGATGGGTGGGAGCTGCGAAGGTGACGAGCGTGTGTGGAACGAGTTCTTGTTTTTGGCATGTAGTGAAGCGGGGGGTGCGTCTTGATACGGTGTGGACAGGTGTAGGGGATTGTGATGTGCGAGTGGAGCGTGGAGCATTGGATGTGAGGTTGAGGGAGTCCACGATCGGGATTTAAGATATGCAGAGGCGTAAAAAGAGGAAGGTTTACGACTTTCGCGTTTGACCGTCATGTTTTTCCGCCTTTTTGCTTGGAGAAGGGTTTGGTGAAAAGAAGAGTAAGAGCTTGTTTGATACTCTTTTTTTTTACCAATTTATAATTTTATTTATTAATAATTTGATATTTAATTTGAATATTATTTAATTATAATTACATATTTTACACATTTTTATATTTTTAATACACATTCTCTATCTCTCATCATTATAAATTCTCCTAATTTTGTAAAAATAAAAAAAGAGCATCAAACAAACACTAAAACTTAAAAATTATTGCGTTCATCATGAATTTTTTTCTTTTCTTTTCCCCCAAATTTTCCCTTTTTCGGCCCAAAAAAAATTTTAGTTCAAAATTTTAGGCTTTATTTTCTCAAACTCATTGTCAATATAATATGTTAAATTTATAATAATAATTTTCTCACTCGACTCATCAGTAGATATGACAAGCATTCAATTTAACAATATATTTTAAGAAATTTGTGTAATTCTCACTATGTATTTTTATAATGGAAATCAAATGCGCCCTAGCCGTGCTCGTTCGAACAGAATTCGGATTGATGAGTCAAGCGAAATTTGAAATTTCTAAATTGGAATGAATTAGCTTGCCAATTTTATAGATCAAACATTGTATTATGTTTTTTTTTTTTTTTTTTGTGTTATGAAAACATTGTATTATTGTTTAAGAAAGAAATAAATAATTGAAAAATCTATTATTATATCTTAAATTAAGAGTAGTGAAGCATTCTATTTTCTGCTCATTTTTTAACTTTTATCAGCATGACATCATCTGTACTTATTTTGGTTATTTCAGCCAATTTTATCCTATTTCGTACTTAGCCAAAATTGGAACGTGCTTTTATCCATTATTAGCGTTAAATTGAGTCCATATGGATATTAACTAAATTTCCTACTTATTAAGGAAATTGCTTATTTTAGTTTTTCTCCATCATATTTTCCCTTATTATAAAATTTATTTAAGTTAATAATAATATGGTATTGGATGAAAAAAATCTCAATTTTTGTGTGAACGCATATGTCCTCTTATTACCTCTAATTTATTACGTTGACATGTAGTTACCATCTATGGCACGAAAAAGGTTTAAAAACCAATTTTGCTTTCAAAATTTTTAATTGATTGTAGATTTTAACTAATTATGATCTTTACAAAAAGAATACGTGTTTTTTATCCTCTACTATCCTTAAATTGAGCCCAAATGAATACTTAACTAAATTTTATTAAGAAAATTGATTATTTTAGTTTTGCTTCCCTTATTTCGGAATTTATTTATATTAATAATAATATGGTATTGGAAGAAACAAATCTCAATTTTTGTATGAACACATATGGCTTCCTCGACCATGATTTCCCCTGATTCCGTACGTTGATTTGTAGTTACCATATATAGCATGGGAAAAGTTTAAAAGTGAATTTTTTATTTAGCGAATTTTTTCAAAATTTAAAAAATTACTATTATATATTCCTGATTTTTTGCAGTGGTTTAGTGTATTAAGGGCAATACATATGATCAGTATTTTATTTATATGCATCATACAAATGTATAACTAAAATAGGATGTCAAACCACCCATTTAATCACTAATATTCATTTTTCCGATGCCCAGCTAAATAAGAAAAGGATGTCATCTATTGAAGCAATTGATGTACATTTAAGTTGTAAATGTTCACAAATTTTTTTTTTAAAGTAGAAATATATTTTGTAATAATGAGTCGTTAAGATATTTGTAGTCCAAGTGGATCATATCAAATATGTAGACGTGATTAGTTTGACCATATTCTATTTTTAAGTAGAAATGGTTTGTGAACATCGGCAACAGATATACACATGTTGCGTATTCATTGTTTAACTTCCTATATGTTATATTATAAAATATTATTCTTCCCATACATCAATTTCTATTAATTTAATTGCAATCTCTTTTACTCAAATCAAAAATCAAACATTAATCAATAAATTACCGTTATTTTTTCTCATTTAAAGCTCCCTTCACGTGATATATATGTTTTCTAATAAATTTATTCTTTTCATGCTTGTTATGATAGGCTGCTCTAAAATTGAATGAAGACTAAATGAATGAAGACCTTTTATGTGATGGCGAAATGAAGACTAAATGAATGAAGACCTTTTATGTGATGGCGAAAGTATGACTACGTGCAACTGACTATGTACATTATTAAGTTAAATTTTTTTTATCATCTATGAAATTTTATTTTTGTCTCTTCACTTAAGATTTTTTATTTTTTTTTGAATCTTTAATAGATATAGTATATTAAACTACCATTTAGTAATTTATATTATATTATCGTGCATGTGGTTGAAGATTAATAGTTTCTCTGTTGAAATGTTAATAGATTAAATTAAAATATTCATGCTATTCTTTGATTGACACGTTAATAAACATATGAGAGCGGCTGATAAAAGTTCTTTTTTTTTTTTTTAAGTTTTGCAATTATGTGATTTGTCTGTCATTTGATAATAACTTAACATTTACATTTCTTTGATTGATTTTAACGGTGTGGTGGTTGATCAATCAATTTGATATACACTCTGTTAATTTTCTTATAGTAGCAAATTTTTTTCTGGACCTTTTATGAAAGAAGATGAATTGACCAAGTTATATCATGCAATTCCTATAGAACAATGGCTCAATATAGAGCAATGAGTTCCGCCTTTAGGCCAAGCACTGCTGGTTGGATTTCTTTAAATTTAAATTGCTCTATAGTTTTAACCTGAAGACAAGTGTGAAGTTTGTCTCAAACAAGATTCTTTTCTTTTCTTTTTTAGCTTTTTGATTTTATTTTGTTGATGTTCTAGCTTGATAATTATCTCACCAATTTTAATTTATTATCTGTTGTGTTTTGCGATCATAAATATTCATGCTGTGTTTTCGTTTCTTATTGATTTTGATATGTATAATATTATGATAATCAATCAAATTTGATATTTAACAATATGTTCTATCTTTTTTTTAATTTTGATAATTATCTCACTAATTTTAGTTTATTATCTGTTGTGCTTTGTGATCATAAACGTGAATGGTGTGTTTTCATTTCTTATTGATTTTAATATGCATAATATTATGATAATCAATGAAATTTGATATTTAACAATATGTTATATCTTTGATTGAAGTCATTATTCTTTATATTTTGTTTTAACATTTTAATTAATTTTATAGTTGATGTGTTTAATAGTCTTACGTAACGTCAGTACTTACATTGAGCGTAATTATGCTGTATAAATTTTGTCTAATTATCTGAATATGTTGATTGTCTATTAGAGGTTGTTAAATGCAAAAACGTTTTTACAGCCGTAATAGATAGGTTCATAGTTGGCAATGGTCTTATAAAGTTTGTATCATTAATTTTTTTGTGCATTATAGAGAAACACATTTATAGCATCCCATATCTTATAATTGTTTTATTTGCACCTTTACTTCTATTAGTTGTGACTATATTAACTCATGTTATGAAACACAAACAAAATTGTAGACACAAATTGATGGATGAAAATACAAGATTTTATGCAGTCGTGCATTGTAAATTGATTAGTTGTATTGTATTGTCAAGTAATTCCTATTTTAGTTTGAGTTGGACTATTTGGCCAAGTATAATTTTGGATACTTTCACTCTACTCGATCATTGAGTTGGTACACCTTCACAATTTGCATTGAAATGCACATATGATGATTATTAGTATTTCTATTTCTTACCAGTAAGAACTTCGCGTGTTGTCTACCCGTGCATCGCACAGGTGCATATACTAGTAACCTGTTTATCATTTTATTTTAGTTTTACTATTATAAAATAAAATCAATGAGTCAGTTTTCAAAAGTTGGCTCAAAACATCCTGAGCATGGACCCATTGGTGAACTAACTCAAAATCGAGCATGCCAAGGCTAGTATTTTTTTCACGGTCCCCTTCTCCTATTAATAAATTGATACCTTACGAACTATTGATATGAACCAATAGAAGAGGAGCAAATGATACAACTTATCAACCCTTTGAGTTATTTCAACTTGATGATTTTTCTTCTTCCGTTTCTCTCGTTTAACAAATGTCAAAGCATGCAATAGCATTTTATATCTCAGAGGACATAATCATCAAATTTGATAAAAGCACCTTTGCGTGACATTTTCAAATAGCTTCCACCTTTTTCACTTGTTTAATTTATACTTTCATATCAATCAAAACCAACTTAAAAAATAGAAAGACACACACATACATATATCATATATGGTTTAATAATAATGGCATATAAATTGTAAGGGAAATTTCCAAGTCTAAAATTCAATTCTGGTTCCCTACATACTCTAAAAGGGAAAAAAAAAATCACTTGGCTGCCCACTCCCTTAGTAACGGGTGTCGATTGTTGGACTTGCACATCCCTCTTCATCGTTAACAAATAAGGCTATAAAATAACATTTAAATACTGTCATAACGAGACACACATAAATTTTGTCATAGTAATTGTCCGCATGCCCCCTCTCAAGGGACTGGTCAGGTGTCACACACTAAAATGTCCTGGAGGCAGACGGCCACGTGCCTCTACTTGAAAATTCATTTATTAAACTTTTAAAATGGTGGCCCGGAATCTTCCCCGTCAATGCGATTCTTCTCGCGTCCTCTGAACTCCCATCTGCCCAGTCATGCGAACGTGGTAGGCACGGTCTCGATTTATTTATAAATAAATTATATTATATATCACTACCGTTGTAGTGCATCAGTGCACAAATTTACAGAGATAGAAGTGGTAAAACTCGAAGATTAGAAGACGAGTGAGCATGCGTAATTTAATGAGACTATCAAGTTAACATTCTCAAAAGCATTCAGACAACAATTTATCATTGTCAATTCAAAAAAAAAAAAAAAAAAAGAATCAAACACTAATTCTAGTGGCATTTTTCAATAACTAGCATTTGTTAACTAATTCTATAATTGAAAAATTAATTTACGTGCATTAATGGTCAATATATATAGAATAATGCTATATATTTAGATTGGAGAAGATAACTTCCGATCTCATATATATACAGTAATAAGAAAAATTATATTTTGACATCTTAATCTCTAAAAAAGTTTAAAAAAAATAAAATAAAATTAGCATGGCATTAACGTAACGGACAATCATAATGTGTTTGGCCATAATAATTTAATCTGAAACAGAGAGTTCAAGTGATCACCCATAAAACTGCAAAGATTGAAGTGCAGCAGACAACAGAAAATGGAAGAAGCAAAAAGGGTTTGTTTTACCTCGTTGATGTAGAGTCTAAGCTGGAAGAGATTTGAGTGGTGATGTGCGTGAGATAGTAGTGGGTGCCGATTTCACAGTCCAAATAATTTTATGCAAGGAAGACGACACATAGAATTCACCCATTGGTCCAGCTTAATCGACGTGACGTCGTTGCTATATAATTCAACTATATTATATTATATTATTATTATTATTATTTTGATTACTTATATTATTATATTATAATTGTGGACGATTTTATCATATGATATGAAATTTGCAATTTAAAATAATTTTTAAATTGAATTAAACAACTCTCACCAGGGAAGTGGCATGGTTTGGTAGTATTCATATTCAGATAGAAATGAAGTGATTGATTTTTTGATAAATGATGACACAATTTTATCATCATCTATGATAAATGGCGTCTTTAGATGACATCTTAAGATGACAATAAACGAGAGGTTCATTTTTAACATCTCATATAGTATATTCATTTGCCTGAATGGGCATCATGCAAAAATTGTCATTTTCATTTCATTTTGAAATCCATTTTGCTTCCTTCCATATCCCAATTTCTTCTGCAAGTTTCCAAGATGATTGACTTGTGGCTGAGGTTGTACAATGAATATGTGAAACTTGCTGACAATATTTCTAACATGATATTTGAAAACTCCTTGCCGGAAACAGAGGAGCACTATCATTCTGGGAAACTGACTCTTATGTCAAAACAGCCTTTGTAAGTTAGTATAATAATTAACCATTTTTTATCTTCACTTGTTCTATTCTTGGAGCTTTCGTTGAACTTGCTCGGAATTTCTTGACGATATTAAGATCTCCGATGAGATCTCCCTTCATCTTTACGTTCTGAGCATTGCCCTTTACATGATTAGTTAAAGGAGAAAGGAACTTTTACGTTCAATGCATCTATCAGCAGTGTTTGTATGAACAATAGGAACGAGATAGAAATGAACCGTCCCAAGGACATGATTGCAAATTTAAGATCAGAAGTGAGCCACATGGCTTCGACATTGGAGACAACAAACTTTGATGGACAAATGAGCAAAGGCTCGTGGAAGCAGCTTCCATCTCAAACTTTATCACCATTTTTCTTCAAATTTTGATTACAAAATTCATCTTTAACTACTTCCATTTTGAGCAGAGCACGATGGGAGCCTCGAGAAATTGGAGGAGCCGGTTATCAGAACCAGACACACCGCGTTTGCAGTCAACGAGGAGCTTGATCTGCATTATGCATATGAGATAAATTGTAAGAGTCCTCATTTTAGTTTATACTGTATAGCTGTGCGTTGCACAGAATAAAATAATTAGAAAAAATGCGTAGTAATTTAAAAACTAAATAACATAATTTTATTGCGTACTACTCACTCATATACAAATGTTACTAATATAAATAAATATAATCAAATTGAAACGAAAAATATTTTCACTTTCAAAGTGTTTAGCAAGGATCCAGATTATAATCTGGATTATAATATGCGACGTGGTATTATTTTATTGGTTGTTTTGTATAAAAAGTCAACAATTGAGGCTTGACTTTATTTTTTGACTTTTTAAAAAAAGTGAAACCAATGAAACGATGTCGTAAGGAAGATGAGTTACCAAACACATTGTTAGTATAAAACTAATTAAATTGGTATTCATAGAACATCATTATTAAACAATAAAAATGAGAATGAAGAATTTTTACAAAATTAATTTCACATCGAGTATGAAAACTAAGAAACTATGAAAAAGAGAGTATACAAAATTTATACAACTCCAAAATTATCCACACTCACATTAACATCCTTATTTAATAGGGTGTGAACGATATTTATTTATTAGAATGAATTATTTTTCACATTCATTCTCCAACATATATTCTTACGAAAATTGTTTTTCTCGTTTCCTCATCACTTTTCACTAAATCTACTATAAAAAATTTAAAGTACATAGTATCTTATTAAAAAGTCTTAAATTACGGAAGGCCCAAGTGAACCGATATTGTAACAAAGGAAAATTTTTATATGATTTACTATTTACCCATAAAATTAATTTTTAACCAATTTCCGTTCTAAAAATAATTAAAAGAATTTTTTATTTTTATTCTAAATCATTATCATCAAATATTATTATCATATCTCCTCAATTTAAATTTTTACCAATATATAGGTTCTCAGAGAAAAATAAATAATAAATTAGGTAATGTACTAAACATATAGTCCTAGGTTTTATGGCGCGTAGTTTATCGTATTGAATTAAAGTAAAAGCTTTGAAACTGATTTAATTTTACTTTATTATTATATCATCAATCTCACGAGTAGGCACTTAATCGAAATGAGAAAAAGTCTTAATAACTTAATACTTGAAATTTGTCTATCAACTGTCACAATATTGAAGAAATATTAAACATTCGAAGATAGCCTAAAAACTAATAGAATATATATAACAAATATTAATGGATAACAAATAGTATATTATATATAGAATAAAATATATATATATATAATTGTTGTATACTATTACAAAATAAAATAATAGCAAAATGTAACTAATTAACAAGTATTACTTTTTTTGAAGAGAATTAATTATTATTATTGTTAATATTATTACAAAATAAAAAAAAATAAAAGAAGCATATAAAAGTAGGATAGTGATTTTGATAGAAAAATTTATATATGACCATTATCCTATTTTAATATATATAAGATAATATAAGATTTTAAAATACCTACTTCTTTCATTTGATTAATTGCAATGAACTATGATTCCATGGATCATGTTTTATAACGCCCTAAAAATTTGTGCCCATAATTTATTAGAAAAAATGCGAACAAGGAAATAATCTTAAATATTTTCATAGAGGTTAGTCTGGAGCTGGTGTTAACACCTCAGCGGCCTGTGTGACACTTAGGTATGTTGTTACATTCTTAAGATTAGTTGATGTGCAACATTAGAGGTCAACTTAACTCTCAGATATATTTTAATTAAACAATGCATAAATTAATACAAGAATTGTTGAATATTTTATTAGATTGCAGAGACTTGTTTGTTTCTTGTTAAATGTGATAGTGACACTTGCCATTTGCATGAGTGACACTTGTAAGAAGTTAAGGGAAGTCAAATTGCTTATTCTTGTGAATACTAGTGTAGGTATATGCGTTGCACGTAAGTTAACTGTAAACTATATTTTTATGTAAAAAACTCATTAGCTAAAAAATGTGAATAATTTTGGTATTGATAATTTATAAATGCCATCATAACTGCAAAGTTGTGAATTAGTGCATTTTCCTATAATCAATTACAACTATGGCATAGCGAATAACACTATATTAACCCAATGTTAAATGTTATTTATTTTTTTATACATGAGGATATAGGGGAGGGAAGGGAAATTTAGAGAGGGACATGTGTTGTTCAAATCGGGGACTTCTGACTCGAAACGCAAGTATCGTAACCACTGAAATACATTGCTAACCACAAGTGCTAAATATTATTGGTTAGTGGACGCCATGAAATTTTTTGAGGATCCAAATATCCACTGCAAATTCTTGAGAACATGGTTGAAAGCTATTAATTCGCATTTCCCACTTTAAATAGTTCCAGGAGGATTGTAGTTTTAAAAAGACAAGCATGACAAATATGCATGGAAAAAGAAACAAAAGAAATGGTACAATTGGAAAAAGGAGAAGGCAAAATGAATCAACTGTAGAGACGATGGGAAATTGTGCCAAGTGTCCACAAATTTAATTTTATTGTACCATTTGCTAAGGAAATTGTACCATTTTCTCAAGCCTCTTATGGTATATAGGAAATTCACCCTTTTCCACACCATTTTCTACCCCAAAACCAGATAACTCAGCCTTGAAACTCTGCAACATCTATGAAAAGCTTCCTTTGTCCCTTTTCATTAAATCCAAACACCCAAAATTCTAAATAAAGTAATACCTTGAAGATATTATGCATGGTGGTTTTGAGATTACTTTTAGGAAAAAGAATATTAAATTTTCAGAGGGTTTATTCAACCTGAAAAGCTAACAAAAACCTTATGAAGCTCTATAAATGAAGGTTTTGGTGTGGAATTAAAGCTCTCTATTTCTGGTATTAACACCGATGGAAAGTGCTTTGTTTGAGAGCTCGATTTAATTTTGGCTTTGAACATGATTTTGGACAGGTTTCTTTCTGAAGCAAGAATCTGAAAATCTACAATGAGCGGCATAGATTGTGATTTCACCAATAAGCTTTATGCGCTTTGATTCTCGTGCATCTTGATTACGATGATTTTAATACTATGATGAATTATTGACATTCATTCTTGTATGAGGATCCACTAGGCCTTGTGAACTTTTGTATCATGTTGAGCTTATAATATGGAAATTAAAAGATAAGTAATGGTAGTATTATAAGTAATTTTGTGTAATGGTAAGGATATGTAACTAGACCACCTTACCTCCTAACTTCGTGGTGTAACTAAGCTTAGCCTCTTAGAAAGGCAAGCATTTTAGACTCTTTTATGCACCATAATATGGCTAATGCTAATTTATGATGTCGTGACCTGTTACGGAAATCCAACTTTTGTATGAAGAAAATGACTAAATGATGAAATATATTGTTTGAGCTTGCTAAGTTCACTGCCTTTATCTTTGTTCTTCACATATTGAATGGTAAAAAGAAGTAAAGTAAACAATTAACATACCTTGTAATTTGAATATGGTTATGCCTGTTGGAAGTGTTAACACCTCTACAATACAAATTACAGACTCAAAATGCATACAACAAGAACGTGGAAATTTTGCCTAAGTGTGATTGAATTGAACATGGTAAAAGGAAAAGATTTGATACCTACATTAAGCATTCTTGATAAAAGAATACAATATATTCAAAATGTCTTCTCACTAAGTCATATGGCCCTTTTATATATTAAAAATGAAATCTAAATGGATAAAGAGATTATTGTATCTACACACATTATATGGAGTCTATTAGACACTATATGGATAATATAGTAGGATCCCATTAGACACATTAAAAAATGAGTCCGCTAATATGTTTAATGAGATCCTGTCACATAATCCATTAAACACCATCTTATAGTGTCGAATGGACTCTATAGAAAAACCAATTGTATCTAGGCTTAATAATAATAGCCCAACAGATTGGTCTTCAACCTCTATAAGTAGTGGGCTTGTTCCATATTAACTATACACGTCTACGTGTATTAAAAAAAAAAAAAAAAAAGAAATTCAAGAGAAACTCGAGGTCATGACACTGAGCTTGGTACCAGAGCATCCCCATAATTCACGACCATGTGCTCCAAGGTTTTATGTTGAGTCTTCTACTCCAGTAAGTTAATCTCACATAAGGCTTATATTTTAGTTCGAATTAAAGGCATTAGTTTTGAAGTTCAAATTTAGGACTTATATGCCTTGACGTAAAATTTGTAGAGTTATAGTATTGTAATCCTCACTCGTTTAATCTAAATAGATTAGACTATTTGCACGCCAATAACAGAATATTTCAGCAAATAATTCGAGCAATGACTTAAATTTTCCTAAGGAAGCTGTTAAAATAACGGATAGATAATTAGCTTATTTATGCAGATTGCTAGTATGCCTTTCAGAATACTTAAAATACATAAGTTGCCTAATTAAGCATACTTGGACAGAAAGCATAAGCTGTCTAAGGCAAGAAAGGGTTAATTTCACAAAAGGTCCCCAACTTTGAGCTAAGAATCAACTTCGTCCACAATAATTTTTTCACTCTTGTGGGTCCTCAACCTTTTATAAATGTACACGATAGGTCTCTTTTGACACTATTCCTTCAACTTTTCATAGAAAATGATAGTTATACCTTTTTAACTTTTTTAATTTTATAAACAAAATATTTAAATATAATAAAAAGAAGAAAACATCCACTCCACCCACCCCGTGCCAACTTGTTGCCGTTTCCAACAACAAAAATGGTGGGGGAGGGGGGTAAATCATCTTATTTCCTATAGTGTCCATTTTTCCTGTCAGAAACGGCAACAACGGCGGCAAAGTTGCTGCTGGCATGCCAGGCTACTGCCATTTATGGCAGCATTTTTTGATTGGGGAGGGGTGAATCCTCCCCATTTGCTGCCAGAGACGGCAGCAAATGGAGGGATTCACCCTCTCAGTTTTACTGCCGCAAACGGCAGTAAAGTTCTGCAGCAAAAACGCTGCATCCCCCTGTTTCCAGCTGAAAACGGTAGGAATTAGGGGGATTCACCCTCTCATTTTTGCTGTTGGAAATGACAGTAAAGTCCTGCAGCAAGTTGACAAGGGGGCGGGTGGAGGTGGGTGTTTTCTTTTTTTTTTTTTTAATTATTTTTAATATTTTTAAATATTTTGTTTATAAAATTAAAAAGTTAAAAAGGTATAACTGTCATTTTCCATGACAAGTTGAGGGAATAGTGTCAAAAGAGACATATCGTGCTCATTTATGAAAAGTTAGGGACCCACAAGAGCGAAAAAATTGAAGACGTAACTGATTCTCAACTCAAAGGTTAAGAACCTTTTGTGAAATTAACCCAAACATAAAAGGGGTCAACTCCTAAACTGAAAACAGAGCACGATTTCCATAAGTGAAATCCTTTGCTACTTTAACAGAAAATATACACAAGCATCAAAGTAATTCTTAACAGAGTAACCTATATAAATATTTAAGAAAACCCAGCATAAGCATAATGTGACCAGCAAATTCAAAACACGAGTGTCCTAAAAATATGTTGATGGTAAAGATTCCATTTTTTCAGCCTTTCAGGTGACACTTCTTTCCGTGCATATGTCACATTGCCTTAAAAACTTATCATATGATGTCAACTTGCTATGACCTAAAAATCGATTGACTATGAATTGTAGGCTCTTGAGTATAGTTGACACTTTCATCTAATGCAAACATTTAATGATTCAAAATATTAAGATCTCGTCTGGTTACTGTTTAAATGGAATTTTATTATAGTTGATCTTATAAATTTAAAATTCATGTCATGTAAAAGTATAAAAAAGTAACGTGCGTGTGTAACAACAAAACTTTTCTGTGTTTTAGTGTGATGTAAACTTTAAATATATGCATTTTTGGATAAAGTAAAAATGAATGCAAAACTCAGGGCCTGTTGGTCCAGATTAAAAAGTTTAAATTGAAGTTCAAATGAATGCAAAAGTTGGGGACTTTTGCCGCAACTTACTCGTGTTGTATTAATGATTGTGTATTAGGTGAGTGTCTTTGTTTGCTTTGATTTTTGGGACCAGATTTTTTTTAATTTTTTAGATTTCTGAGAACGTGCTTTGGAAACATAAAAAGAGGTTATTAAAAATATATATATGAAAAAGACCATATTAAGTTTATATTTATGTTTAACTTATTATTTAATTAACTAAGTCTTTTTAATTAAATTAATTAGAAATTACAAAAAATGAGTTGTTTAAACAAGTAATGTGGTTAAGTTTTCATGTTTCAAGTAGGAAATTTTGACTTCAAACCGCACATACGCCTATCTTATTTTTCCTCCCCTCCCTTATCTCTCCCTTGTATTAAAAAAGAAAGTTACAAAAAATGAGGCCATGATTTCTCACACAAGATATTCTAGGAACTTTTATTATTTATAAAAATAAAGTGAATGATGACTAGCTCGAAAAATGCAAAAAAAAAAAAAAAATGTATTATATGAAATTATTAAAATTACTTATTACTAGATTCACGGAAATAATAAGTATCAAATTATTTCAAAAAGTTAAATAATATGAAATCTTATAAAGTTTTTTCCTTTTTTTTTTTTTTGAATGGTGAAATTTTATAAGGTTATATTACCAATGATTAATTTTCAACATCAAGAAAAAATTAATGTAATTTTATTTTTATTGTCATGTTAAGATAAGTATAATTTACTACAAATTTAATCCAATTGTTATCCTTAACGTCCAAAAATATCATTTTCTTGTACTAATTTAAATAAATAGCGTGGTACAAAATAATTGTTAATTAGGTCATGTCATATGCATGGAAAATATTTTTTTGTTCAAAACCAGCAACCAGACTTCATTTTACCAAAAAAAAAAAAAAAACCAGACATCATGAATATGATACAAATATATATATATATATATATATATATGCAAATTAGTCTGTAATACCTTTATACTGCAATTTTCCCGCCAAAACTGTCTCAAGTAAGGAAATTTTAGACATTTTTTATATGTTAGGTAGATTCTGTGATTCATTATAAATCAATATTTCTCTATTTTTTCAATTAGTTAAGAATTATGATACTTATCTATTCTTATCTTCAAATATTTTGATTAAATATTTTATTAGATGTATCTTAACTTCTTAAATATTTTGTTAGATTAATTTATATTCAATGTTTTTTGATTTTTTAATTTAAATTTTTTTAATATACATATTTTATCTAAGAAGTGTTTCGTAATTTGTATTAAACTATTTAATCTTTAGCTGATGTATTAATTTTTAATTATTGTTTATATACTTTTAAATTGAGTCGTTAATTATTACGTTACTTCTTTTGTATATGACAAATATAGTTTAATTAATTCTTCATAGTTCACAAAATTCAAAGTGTAGTCACAGAAAAAAATAAAATATTTAATTTCTTGAAATATAAGAATGACAAGGGGTCGGCTCGGGATTGAGTACATGTTAACGTACATATCAATTTTTTTTCATTATCTCCACTTAAATTGGAAACGAATCAGGGAAGGGTTAGTACATGTAATTCATATTACCCATTTATTAACTAATTGAAATATATTTATATATTTCTATATATATTTTTATATTTCTATTTTTTTGTTGTTTATTAAATACTATTCTAAACATTAAAATTACAATTGAAATTATTGAACTTTCTTGATAAGTTTTATGATCTTTTTGCTTTTCAAACCATTAGAGTTTTTAGTAAGGGTAAATAGGCCGGGTACGAGTAAAACTTATCATACCCTTCGTCGAAAAATTTTTAAGTCAGGTCGATTTTTTTTATCTCATCCCCGACCGAAGTACCTATTTAGTCGGCTAGTACCTATCGTAACAAGATTGGATACCTGTGGTATCAAGTTTGTCGGGTTTTTTTATAACTCCTATGGAAGTCACTTAATAACATTCCATATTGAATAAGTACATAGTAACTATTAGTTAACAGCAAAATAATCAAAATATTATAGTTCAATATGATTAATCATACATTACTTAACATTTCATACTAATGTTAGATATAATTTGATTTGATAAGATCGGAAGAGTACATAAAAATGGAAAATGGAAAATTTTTTTTGGGAGGATAAGTAGTCATAATTATATACATTTAGACATGAGAAAATTAAGGGGGAAAAAGGTCATAATTGGAAAACGAAAGTGGGGGATTAGAGTAATGCCGGAATCAAGGGATTTTAATGCTAAGAGATATGGAAGAGTAGAACGAAACTAGAAAAGATAGGATGCAAAGTTGGATATGGAGGATCCTAGAAAATACCTTGTAAGTTTCATTCATAGTGTGAAGCATCTAGGACAACTCTAGTCATATCCATGATTGTGAGTTTAAGTATCAGCTAATTTACAACATGAATTCCACATGCCAATCCATTCTATTTCATGCGAATAACAAATCTATTGTGGTTTAGTTTTGGATGGATTGTATGCCAATTGACTTTGTCTGGTGGTGCACTACAATTTATATTTTATAATATCAATACTTTACTTTTTCCTTTCAGAAAAAAGCTTCTTATTAATGAAAAATTCTACTTGAAAATGTTGTAATTATATTTTTGCACCACCTTTTTCATTCGGTACACCACATTTTAATTACACTAAAGGTTCTTAAAGTTTAATGACAAAATTTTATATTAAATAAAAGTGAAGAACTTTTTAGTTCAATTAAAATATGATGCGCCAAACAATTTTAGTGGTGTGAAAGAAATTAGTCTTGAAAAAATTAAAAATTACTTATTTTGGATGATATTAATTTTACGTATATCTAACAAATCACTTTTATATTATGTCGGGTAACACTTTACATATAATATCATTATTTTTTAAAAAAGTAATTACAATTTTCAATTTGCACCACTTTCCTATTTGGTAAACCACACTTTAATTAGCCCTAATATTCTTAAAGTTAAATGACAAAATTATAATATTAGCTAAAAGTGGAGAACTTTTTAGTGCAATTAAAATCTGGTGCACCAAACAATTTTTAGTCTTCAAAAAAATTAAAAATTACTTATTTGGATGAAACTACCTTTACTCGTAATTGACAAATTATACCCTACATATTACGTTTGGTAACACTTTAAGTATTATTTCGATATTTTTTAAAACATTAGTTGAGAAATTTAATGCAGAACGTCTATTTATATACCTTCACATACTTGATATTTGATATCATTTCACATATTTTGCCCTTTTTTCCTTTTTTTTTTCAAGTTTTTATCATCTTTTTAAAAATGTCTATTTTTAATCAGGCAAAATATATTGACACCACTGTTTTTTATAACTGCACCACATATTAATTATACAAATAATCCCTGAAGATTATTTATTTATTTTATATTTATATCCTCAATAATTTTGTTCTACTCTTTTTTAAAAGATCTACCACGTATTTATACTTATTGTTTCAACCAACAATTTTTTATCCAAAATTTTCTGTCACCATATGTCTAAATTATCAATAAAATTAAATAATTGCACTCAGCTATTTCTTATAATTCACTGATTTAATATATTTGAGTCAATTAATTTTTTACACAAAAAGTTTTATCAAATTCCAAATATGCTAGTTAATTAAAGTTTGAGAATAAAATTGTGATGAAAATAGTTCAAAACAATAATTAACAAAAACGAAGGTTATGCAATGCATTAAAATATGTTGCGGTTATTTAAAAAAAAATGTAATGTTAATATAACCATCCATTTAAACAGAAAACCTTAAGAATCAAAAGAGTAAAATTTTTTGCTATAAAAAATGCAAATATTCCGGCGATGGACGACTTCGTTGTTATAAAATTTCATACATGTAGTTATATATTAAAAAATATGAGAGAGAAAAAAAATGATAAAAGAGGTTAGTTATAATTTAGTTTAAATAAGAAAATTTTTAATTTTTTTTCAATTTTTCTGCAATAAAAAGTGTGCTTACTATATTATACGGAATAAAATGCAATCTATAAATACACAATAAACCCAAGATGTATTTCATAAATTAACTTTCCAAGAAACTGAAGTAATTAATTTTAAAACATTGCATTGATTGTGTCATATTTAAATTAAAAACACATAAATATAAAAGTTGCATTTAATATAAAAAAAAATTGAATTAAAAAAAGCCACATTGATTATGTCATGTTTAAGTATTAAAAAAAAAGTCACTATCACAAATGATAGTGCCACATATTTAAATTAAAAATCATATACAGAAATTAAAAAATCACATTGAAAATGTCAGTTATTGTTACTTTGTATATAAAAAGTCACATTTAATTAAAAAAATAGTCACTTTTTCATTTAAAGTCAGAATCAAAATGGAGGAATAAATAAACAATTGATAAGTATAAAGTATGTGAAAGAGTACAAAATAGTGAGTGGAGAGCTTAAAAAAAAATGGAAAAGAAAAAAATGAAAACCCATATACAACTTATTAACCCATCTTTCTAGTTGATTTAGAAGTTAAAATCAAAGTCATTCATATGAAATGGAAAGGGGTGAAACTAAAAATCATAGAGTCAACTTCTTATGTGGGAGAACCTGCGCACTTCATATTGTCTTTCCGTTTTTTTTTTTTGGTTGAAATGCCGTCAGTCCCTGACTCTTCATCCAAAATTCCATTAACCCTAATTGAGATTGCCTTTATTACGGCTTTTCTTTTCAAACAAGAAAGAGAAAACCTTTTTAAGAAATTTAAAATAACACAAACAAAAATAAATAAGAGGAAACCCACCCACGCCAACCCAACGCCCCCACGCCAGATGGCAAGAACCCCCAGTATTTCTGCCAGTAAACTTTTTAGCTGGTAAAAAGTTGAGTGGGATCTTACAAATAAGAGCATCCACATTAATAGTATTAAATTAAGTTGTTAATTAATAATTCAAAAAAAAGCTAATAACAAAGTTATTAAAAAAATCTTTTTTTGTCAGAGCATCCATTTTAGTATTGTTAAATTTAACTATTCACATAAGTAAAAAAAATACATTTTAAATTATTGTTAAATGTCAAATATACAAGTTAAATTTAACAGTTAAATTTAACTATTAAAGTGTCACATTTAATGTGGTAAACAGAATTACTATAATCTACTCAAATCTAAATAAGCCCCATTATCTTCAAAAGTTATTGGTCCGATTTTATTAAATAAAAACAAAGAATTTAAAAAAATTAAATTCTAACAAAATTATTAAAATTGTTATTAAAGTTAACAACAAATTTAACAACCAATAAAAAAGGATTCTTTTTAACTTTCTTAACACCACTAATGTAACTATTTTTTTGAAATGTTAACTAACAACTTCACAAACAATATAATTCAACACTACTAAATACTAATGTAGCTGATGTTCTTATTTGTTTAACTTTATTGTTAATTTTAACAACAATTTTAATATTTTGTTAGAATTTAATGCTTTTGAATTTTTTTTAATTCATTTAATAAATTTTGACCTATAACAATACTAATGTAGCTAATGCTCTTATTTGTTTAATTTTATTGTTAACTTTAACAATAATTTTAATATTTTGTTAGAATTTAATGCTTCTGAATTTTTTTAATTTATTTAATAAATTTTGACCAATAACAATACTAATGTAGCTGAAGCTCTTATTTGTTTAACTTTATTGTTAACTTTAACAACAATTTTAATATTTTGTTAGAATTTAATGCGTTGGAATTTTTTTAATTTATTTAATAAATTTTGACCAATAACTTTCAAAAAAAATGAGACCCACTGGGACTTGAGTGAATATTAGTGATTTTTTTTACCACATTTAGTGATTAAATTTCACTTTTATATTTGGCATTTAACAACTTTTTAAATTACACTTTTTTACTTAAATTACACCAATGTAGATGCTCTAAGTTTGTCATTCAGTTATAGAACAGAATCTTAAGCTAGATTTAATTCATTATTATAGGTTTAATCTTTTGGAAATAGAGATTTTACCCAAGTTTGTCATTCAGTTATAGAACAGAATCTTAAGTTAGATTTAATTCATTATTACAGCTTTAATTTTTCGGAAATAGAGATTTTCCCAATTTCGAAGAATGTGGTGTGAAAAGGTTATGATAGATTATAAAAAATATTAAAATAGAGAAAAGGTCAAAAAGTGATTCACCGGGTAAGTTCAATGGAACATCTCTTCAGTAGCGTCAATGATTCTGAGTTTTAAGTAACTGGGGGAATGTTTTCCGTAGCTATGATTTTTTGGCATTATAACTTTTTTGTTCCTTTTGAGAATGAACTTTGGAGAATTAAAGATTGTAGAGAATCTAAAAAATAAGAGTACTATTTAACACCACTCGTGTTTAACACCATATCAAGATGTCATTAAATGATAAGTTAAATTAAATAAATTCTTTATTTATTCATTTAATTTCAGTTATCATTTCATGCCACATTGGTTACCATCTAGACTAGTGTCAAACATCATTAGTGCTACATAGCATTATTCAAAAAATAATGATTTTATTTCTTATGCATCTGAGTAGCAAAAGGCAAATGGAGAAAAATAATGATTGCAGCACTAAACAACCATTAAAAAAAAAAAAGGAAAAAAAGAAAAAACAATTTTCCAAGCATTCTTATTATGTCAAATAGAGAAATCGAACGATCAAAATAGTGGGGAAAAAAGTGGGGAAAAAACTCAAGAACACATCAAATTTCCCATCTATTTACGAATAAACTCTACAATCAAAAGAAGACACAAAAACAGCGCGACGAAAATGAAAAACAAAAAGAAAAAAAATGAAAAAAAAAACTCAGAAAACCCAAGGAATGGACAAACTTATCATCCCACTAACAAAACCCAATTTCATAACAACAAATGGAGAGAACTCAAGAAAAACACATCCCTTCTTAAAAAAAAAAAACAAAAGAAAGAAAAACACATCAAATTTCCTAACAATATACAAATAAAAACTCTACAATTAAAAGAACAATTCATAATAACATTTGAACTAATGCGCACACACTTCTTTTGTTATCACAAAATGCAATAGCAAAACTTGGTTTTCTAAGGAAAAACTGAAAATTATTATTAACCATTTGCACTTATAACTTCATTTCAACATCAAGTTCAGAAAAACAATGAGCATACTGAAAAGTGCACGCTTAACAAAAATCCAAAGGAGACACAAAACATAGTGATGAAAATGAAAAACAAAAGAAACACTAGAGACATTCACGAAAACTCGAGGAATCAACCAACTAACAGCACAATTTCATGCTGTTCATTTCTATAATATCAATTCCACTAAAGACCAAACAACTCAATATGTGTAAAGAGGCAAAACCCCATATCATTTTGAAACTAGGAAGGAATTTATCACCAAAAAAAAAAAAAAGCATATGCAGACACTTAAGACGTCCACGCATAATTTCATTGCAAATGAGGTAAAATGTCAGCGAAACCACAATGATATTAACAAGAAACCTAATGTATTTACAATAAGAAACTAAAAGATAAACTTGCCATTAAGAGGCTAGAGTTCATTTAAGAAAAGTCTTGCCTCTTGAGAAGGCAGACTTCTCTGCACGTAAGAAACACATACCTATCTGTATGAAAGATTAAACTGCCAGCTGAAAAGCAGGATTACTCACCTTTTTTGCTCTATACAAATCACATTTGCAGATTAATTGCGAAGCAGCAGAAGCTAGAATAATTCATGTAAATTGTTTTTACCAAATTGGGAATTCAAATAATGAGATGTTAATATCATGAACTAATGAGAGAACCGCAAGCACAACGCATATATGGTCACTCAAGACTGATTAAATTTCAAATATTCCCACAAAATCTAGTGTCAAGAAATTACAATCACTATAAAGGCAAAAATATATTCTATGTTTATCAAGAATTCAATTAAGGCATTAAAGAAACATTTAATCCCTTAAATTGATTGAGATCACAACCCTGTTGAATCTAGATTGGAGTCAAATAAACTGTCTTGATTCCCCCCATTAATAACCTAGCATTTGAATCCAAAATTATTAAGGATAAACTAAATTAAGCATTATTTCAACCACACAAGCTGTCAGTTTGAATCATGAATTCACAACCCTGTTGAATCTAGATTGGAGTCAAATAAACTGTCTTGATTCCCCCCATTAATAACCTGGCATTTCAATCCAAAATTATTAGGGATAAACTAAATTCAAATATTCCCACAAAATCTAGTGTCAAGAAATTACAATCACTACAAAGGCAAAAATATATTCTATGTTTATCAAGAATTCAATTAAGGCATTAAAGAAACAGTTAATCCCTTAAATTGATTGAATTCACAACCCTGTTGAATCTAAATTGGAGTCAAATAAACTGTCTTGATTCCCCCCATTAATAACCTGGCATTTGAATCCAAAATTATTAAGGATAAACTAAATTAAGCATTATTTCAACCACACAAGCTGTCAGTTTGAATCATGAATTCACAACCCTGTTGAATCTAGATTGGAGTCAAATAAACTGTCTTGATTCCCCCCATTAATAACCTGGCATTTCAATCCAAAATTATTAGGGATAAACTAAATTCAAATATTCCCACAAAATCTAGTGTCAAGAAATTACAATCACTACAAAGGCAAAAATATATTCTATGTTTATCAAGAATTCAATTAAGGCATTAAAGAAACAGTTAATCCCTTAAATTGATTGAATTCACAACCCTGTTGAATCTAAATTGGAGTCAAATAAACTGTCTTGATTCCCCCCATTAATAACCTGGCATTTGAATCCAAAATTATTAAGGATAAACTAAATTAAGCATTATTTCAACCACACAAGCTGTCAGTTTGAATCATGAATTCACAACCCTGTTGAATCTAGATTGGAGTCAAATAAACTGTCTTGATTCCCCCCATTAATAACCTGGCATTTCAATCCAAAATTATTAGGGATAAACTAAATTCATTATTTCAACCACACAAGCTGTCAGTTTGAATCAATAACACAAGCTCAAAGCTAAAATATTGTAATTTCCAACAAAAACTAAAAGCTGAAAGTACATACATAAATTTAACGTTTGGACTGTAACAAAGAGGCTATATTTCTTAGGTGAAGATCTATTAAAAATAGTAAGTAAATAAAAAGGAACTCAAAACTCGATCTAGTATATATTCCACAAGGTAGGAAGGAAGTACCTGAAAGAATAATTGTAAGGAAAGCACACACATGCTCCAGTGGGAGATATTAACATAGACAGAGGAAACAATGTATAAGAAAAGTACGTGAATAGTTGAAACATTAAAAACACAATGAAGTTAAAAAGAAATCTAATCTATACAATTAAAAACTAAACAATAAAGCCGCCATTCTACTTATAAGAGGTTCAGGTTTTCTGCCAATGCAAGAGTAACATCTCAAAATCAACAAGATGTTAATATCATAACCAGCCGTAAGAATTACAAAGACAATGCAAGCATGCACACTCCAGATTCATTAAATTTCAGCATATTTCCATAATATTTCCGATCTCATATAATTAAACTTACCACAAAGATGAAAATAAATTCTATTTTCACCAAAGAATTCAATTAAAGATAAAATCTGAAGACTGAAGCATCAACTTGTCCACTGATCCACCAAATTGATTCAGTCCTTTGTAAGCAATCTAGATTTTGAAATAGAACGGATTTGGTGGGTATGATTTGTTGATACTTGTGTAGTACATATTATCCCACGAGATATGTGGATGTGATTAGTTTGAACATGTTCTATTTTATAATAGAATAGAATGGATTTATCTCCAAAGATTTAATTCACAATCCGGCATGAATCCTAAATGGAGATTTAATCAATTGCTTAAATATTGTAAGTTCCAAGAAAAACTGAAACCAAAAGTAAATATAACAAAAAAGCTATATCTCTCAAACAAAGCTTTATTAAAAACAACAAAGAAAAGAGATTATAAACTCTTTATTAAAAAACAACAAAGAAACGAGATTATAAACTCTAAAACTCATTCTGCATTTACTTCTAACAAACAAGATCAGATGGAAGTAGCTAAAGGAATAATTGTTAAAGCATACAGATGCTGTAATAAGATAACAGTTTAGAAATTTTCCAAGTTTTTGTTTCTTCAAATTTAAAGGCAAAAGGAATGTAGTTTATGTTAGAGAGAATTAGAAGATGGAAATTTGTAGGAAAATTCCTCCAGAATTAGCACAGAGAAACTACTACATATCCAAGTCTATGCCATTTCATCCTACAAAATGTATCCAGATAATGTTGTTCAAATGCAAATATTGGGTTAAAAGATTTGCATCAAAAAATTCTACAACCCAAGCAAAAAATTCACACCAATGTCTATGTCCATGAACAGATCTAAAATTTGCATCAAGGAAATAATTGTTTACGAACTAAATCAGTAAATAACAATCCACACATATCTCTCGCAAAATTGTTTAGACCTCCATGGATATAAAATTCCAACATCCAAATTAGACCACTGAAATTGGGCTATGACGCAAGATAATTGATCAAATCTAGCAAAAACTTTCCATTACCTTCTTAACAGCCTATCAAATCTCCTTTTTACTAATTATATTCCCCAAAAGGATTGGTTTGGCATTATAAGGCATATCCAGAAAAATAAGATTTTTTTCAAGGTAAATTTAAGTTTGCAACATTTATTCAAACTGAAGTTGAATTTGTAGCTAGACGTTAAGCCGCCGTTTTATAGTTTAATTGTGAAGACATAGTCTGCAACATATAAAGAGGCAAAGCACAAAAACGCAAAGCACAATATCTGAGGAGGGAAACATGTAAGAGAAATATGACAACCAGATGAAAAGCAAAGTGTGCAGCTGAACCATTGAAACCACAAAGATGTTGACAAGAAATCCAATCTATACAAGCCATTCTACTTGAAAGAGGCTGTATATGCTTCTAGAGATGCCCTAACCTATGCACTTAAGAGACGGAATTCAAATTATCCAGACACAAGTCTTCCATGCACAAAAACATCACGTTAAACATAAGCCAACTTTCTTTATGAAAAACTAATGGCGGTTGTAAAAGAAAAAGAAAGTTAAAGTTCCCTATTAATAATGCTAATAAGCTTCCAAATCAACTCCAGAGCAGTAAAAGATACATGATAAAAAATCAATTGTCCAAGATTGTGAATGAAGTAATAAGAATATAATATCACAACCAGCTGAAAAAATTTGAACAACCACAGATGAATGGTAGTTGTATGGTTGGCTCTTCAAGGAAGCAAAAAAAAAATTTCCAACATCCTAAATTATATATACACAACAAGAATTATAAAGTGCATAGGTAAAACTAAATCTATGAATAGTTTCATAATAGAAAAGACTAACAAAATGATGAATAGGTCTTAGAAGATTCAGTTCGTTCAAACAGTTCTACTAAAATAAGTGATCAATAACCTAATTTTAATATCTATTTAATCCTAAAAGTCCTAAACCACAGACAACCTAAATGGAAATCCTTAAGCAATGATATATACAATCCTTAAGCAACCTAAGTTGAAGTCCTAATATGTACAATTCTAATTCAAACCAATTACTTCATATTAAAAAATTTAAGACAAAAATGTCAAACAGATAAAACTGAACAGAAAATATTGACATTAGCATGACACTGGCATTAGCTAATAGCATGAACCTATGAGCATGAACTAGCACTGGCATATTAAAAATGTTGTCGTTATTGTTGTTATCACCATTGTCATCATTATATTATCATTACAATCATCATCAATTTCATTCTTACAAAATCAAGGTGTTAGCTTAGTGGATAAATAGGTTTAACCCCTTACCTGCACTAGCCCGGTTCAAATCCCATCCGATGTGCCTCTTCCTTCCCTTCAATCCCCTTTATAATAAAAAATAATAATACTACTACTAAATTATTCTTACCAGAAAGGGGGAAAAACATCAGTTTCATTATTATTATATTTTATGTTTTAGAAAAGCTTCCCTTCCTAATTTACTTATATTAGCATTAGCTTTTCTGTTGTTTTTGTTGTTGTTGTTATGCTCATATGCCCTGCCTTCTAGGATTTATAAACGCCAGCTGGGACTAAGAAAAAGGAACCTAAATAGCACACCCCCTCCCCAAATTCAAAACCCTTCGTTCAAAATACACCCCCTACACCTCAATTGATCTCTATCCATCCGTCTCACATTCTTCCTCTCCTTCGACATCCTTCTCTGATGCGAGACACATGATTTTGACAACTAACATGAGCCCATCTGAAAAATTCCGATAAGTCTCCCTGCACCCCGGGGGGGGGGGTGTGTGGAGGGAATCCTACAACTTTGTTTCTGCAGCTTCCGGCTCCAGAAGTTGCAGAAAAATCCACCATTTTTCGCTACCATTTCGGAGCATTCACCCAGCGGACAGGAATTGGAGCTGGAATGGGGTTAGGCAGGGGTTACCAATGGGGGAGAAAAGAGAGAGAATGGAGAAATTGATTGAGAACGGAGAAATTGATTGGTTGTGGGATGGGGGTGGGAGTGGGTCCCTATTTCATAGTTACAGTTGGAATTTCCAATCCTACCACACATGTTAGTTAAATGGAACATCTCTTTATCTGCGTCAAGGATTGTGAATTTAAGTATTTCGACATGTCTTTTAGCTATGATTTTTTGTGCCTTTTTAAGAATGAACTATGGAGAATTAGAGATTATAGAGAACTCTAAAAAAGAACAACTTTAATATAATTACGACATGTTACAAAAATAGTCATGCATTTTTTGGTTCTTTACAAATGAATATAGCATACACTTAATGCATCTTTATGAAGGATAGATCTATTTTAAATAATAAGATGACATTATTTCTTGTATGCATTCGAATAAACAAAGAAATTTCAATAATAGCATTTTCTATGCTACAACAAACAAGCTTGTCTGAACAAAAATGTAAGTAGAAAACAACAATGGATAAATTGAGCAATTTGCACAAAACCAATTCGTTTTAATAAACAAGTTCCGAAATAAGTTCTGAAACAGACATTCTTAACAAAATACACAAGAAAAACATATCAAATTTCCCGACTATTTATTTAGAAATAAAAGAATATAATTTAAAAAAAAAAAAAAATCACAATAGCACTTGAATGTCACATGCGTCATTTATGCTAGTATCATGAAATGCAATAAGAAAAAAAAAAACTATATAACTGTTAATAATTTGCATTGATAACTTCATTTTGTCGATTGAGAGGATACACGAGACAGAATGATGGAAATGAACAAGAAAAAAAAATAGAAACACTCAGACATTAAAGGAAACTCAAGGAATAGTCAATCCTGCAAGCAAAACCCATTTTCATCATCAATAAGTGAAACAACAAAAGATTTAAGTTAAAAAAAACAAAAAAAAAAGACACTCAAGAAAAAAATTCAAATTTGCCGACTATTTTTACAAATAAAACTCTACACTTAAAAGAACAATTCATAATTGCATTATCATGTGCACATCATTTATACTAGTATCACAAAATGAATAAGAAAACACCACTGAAAATCTATTAACAGTTTGCATTGATAAAATTCATCTCATCATCAACTTCAATAAAACAATGAGCATCATCCATTACAACAAAACAAGGACATATATCATCATCAACTTTTAAAAGGGTGCACACACTTAACGAACATCGAAAGAGACACAAAACAAAATGATGAAAGTGAACAACGAAATGGGGAAAAAGAACTCAGACATTCAAGAAAAACTCAAGGAATGATCAAACTTATCCTGCTAAACCCCAATTTCATCAACAGTGAAACAATAAAAGCAAAAAACTCAAGAAAACACATCAAATTTCCCAACTATTTACAAACAGAACTCTATGACTAAAGAAAAATTCATAAATAGCATTTGAATATCGTGTGCATGTCTTTTATACTAGTATCACAAAATGCAATAATAAAACAACACTGAAAAATTGTTGACAATTTTCACTAGTAACTTCATTTCATTCATCATCAACTTCAGTAAAACAATGAGCATGCCATCATCATCAATTTTTAAAAGAGCGCATGGTTAACAAACATCCAAGGGGACACAAAATAGAATGATGAAAATGAACAGCAAAAGAAAAACACTCGAAAACATTCAAGCGAACTCAAGGAAGAGTCAATTTAACTTGCAAACAGAATGCAATATCATGCTGTTCACTTCTATGATGTCAATTTGGCTAAAGAACAACTCGTTATATGTAAAGATACAAATCCAAATTCCGGTCGTTTTCAGATCTGGAAAGAAACAGAGGAATTTACCAAAAATAGAATATGCAAACATTAAGAAACATATCATGCCATTGCTCCAAAAAAAGGCAACAAAAGCTACAATACAACAAACATAGCTTTTCACACAAATAAAAAATGAGGCAAAGTGTTGCCGAAACCAAAATGATATGGACAAGAAACATAATGTATATAGAATTATAAAGAAACTAAAAGATAAATATGCCGTTCTACTTAAATAAGGCTGTAATGCATTTTAAAAAGTCTTCGCTTGAGAAGCAGACTCATGTGCACATTAAAAGCACACTACCTACCTATGTAAGAAAGGTTAAATTGCCAGCCCAAAAGCAAGAGCATTTGCGTTTTCGGTTAATGCAAATCACGTTTCCAGATCAAATGCAAAACAGCAGAAGCTATAATACTTACTATAAATCAATTATACATAAATGGCAATTCAAATAATGAGATATTAATATCATCATGAACTAGTGAACCAACCACGAACACAATGCATATCACTCAGACTCATTATATTTCAAATATTCGTGCAAAATCTAGTGTCAAGCAATTAAAATCTCTACACAGGCAAAAATAAATTCCATTATCAAGATTTCAATTAAGGCATTAAAGAAACAGTTAATCCCTCAAATTGATTCAATTCATAACCTTGTGCTAAATCAAGAATGGAGTCAAGATCAATCGTCTTGCTTCCCCCATTATTGTATTTGAATCCAAAATTATTATGGATATATGAAATATTGTATCAACACAAGTTCGAGGCTAAACTATTGTAACTTCCAACAAAAACTAGAAGCTGAAATTATATGAAATTAAGGTGTGGACTGTAACAAAAAGAATATATTTATCAAGTGAAGATCTATTATAAAAATAGTAAACAAAAAGGAAACCAAAACTCAATCTAGAATTTGTTAACTTCTACAAGATAAGATTGGAGGGAACACCTGAAAGAATACTTGTAAAGGAAAGCGCACACATGCCCCAACGGGAGATATCAATGTAGAAAGCGAAACAATGTATAAGATGAAAGATGACAATTAAATGAAAAACAAAGTGAATACTTGAAACATTGAAGCTGCAATGATGTTAAAAAGAGATTTAATCTATACAATTAAAAGCTAAACGATAAAAACCCACCACTATTCTACTTATAAGAGGCTGAATATGCTTGTTTAGACAAGCCTTAATGTCTACATTCAAAGGTCAAGAACAGAATTGCCATGTCTTTAGAAGGCAGTCTTCTCTACACAGTTAAAGCACAATAACATTCAAAAAGAGTATTCTGTACACACTAAAAGTACAATTTAGCAGCTGTAAGAGCAAAAGAATCTTCAGTTTTTCTGCCAATTCAAATAACTTCTCAAAATCAACTTAAAGAGCAGCAGAAGCTCTATACATAATTACAAATCAATTTTCCAAAATCAGCTATTGAATTAATAAGATGTAAATATCATAACCAGACGTAATAATAACAAAGACATTGCACTCGTAGAAACTCCACACTCATTAAATTTCAGTATATTTCGACAATATTTGGTATCAAATAGTTACAATAACCACAAAGATGACAATAAATTCCATTTTCGCCAAGAGTTCAATTAAAGCAAAAACATCAAGCATCAAACACAATCCCTGAAATTGATCCAGTCCCTGTAAGCAATCTAGATTTTGAAATAGAACTGGATTAGGTGAGTATGATTGGTTGGTAATTGAGTATAGTTGGTTGATACTTGTGTAGTGCATATTTGTCCCACAAGATTTGTGGATGTGGTTCGTTTGAACATATTCTAATTTATAATAGAGAGGATTTGTCTACAAAGATTCAATTCACAATTGTGCATGAATCCTAAATGGAGGTATGATCAACAGCTAAAATATTGTAAGTTCCAACCAAAACTAAAAACCAAAAGTAAAAAGAGAAATAAAGAAAAAAGGGTAAGTAAATAAATACATGGAATTAGTGTTTTGTACTATAACAAAAAGGCTTTATATCTCAAGTAAAGCTTTATTAGCAATAACTATGAAAAGAGATTATAAATAAACTTATTCTAGCATTTACTTATCTTCCAACAAATAAGACTGGAAGGAAATACCTAAAGGAATAATTGTAAAGCATGCAGACGCCCTCATAAGATAACAGTGTAGAAATTTTCCAAGCCTTTGTTTCTTCAAAACATAAGGCAAAAGGAATGTAGTTTATATAATAGAGAGAATTAGAAGATAGAAGTTTGTAGAAAGTTCCCTCCAGAATTTGAGGGAGAAACTACTACATATATCCAAGTCTATGCCACTTCATCCTACAAAATGTATGCAAATAACGCTGCTAAAATGCAGATATAGGGTTAAAAGATTTGAACCAAATAATTCTACAAATCAAGCAAAAAATTTGCATCCACGCCTATCCAATAAAAGATATTTCAATAAATTTTAGAACAAAAATCTAAATCAAGGAAATTGTTTAATAAAATCCACACGCACATATTACTCACAAAATTATTTTAGACCTCCACCAATATAAAATAGGAATATCCTAAATTAGAACCCTGAACCTGGATTCAACGAAAAAATTGATCAAATCTAGCAAAAATTTTCTATTACCTTCTTAACAGTGTGTCACTTTCCTTTTTACTAATTACGTTCTCAAGGATTAGTTTGGCAATGTAAGCACATCCAGAGAAATATTTCCGTTTCAATGTAAATTTAAGTTTGCAACATGTGTTCAAATTGAAATTGAATTTGTAGCTGGACATTAAGCCCTTACAAGTTTTATAGTGAAAACATAGTCCACAACAAACAAAGAGGCAAAGCACAATGTCCAAGAAGGAAACAACACATAAGAGAAATATGACAACCAGATGAAAAGCAAAGTGTGCAGCTGAAGCATGGAAAGCAAAAAGATTTTGACAAGATATCCAACCTATACAATTAGAAACTAAAAGATAAACCTGCCATTAGAAACCTAAAGATATCCAACATATAACCATTAGAAACTAAAAGGTAAAACCCAGCCATTTTATTCTACTTAAAAAAGAGGCTCTACATGATTCTAGAGGCAAACCCAAACCTATGCACTTAAGAGACAATTTAATTTACCCAAACAGCAGTTTTCTATGCACAGTATCGTATTTTTTTATTAAAAAAAAAGGCACACCACCTTTCTTTACGAAAGAATAATGGCAGTTGTAAACGCAAAAAAAAAAAAAATTAAAGTTCCTTATTAAATGCCAATAACCTTCCAAATTAACTCCAGAGCAGTAGAATACATAGACTACAAATCAATTGCCCAAAATTGCAAATTGAATTAATAAATCATAATATCACAACCAGGTGTAAAAAAAAAAAAAATAAAATAAAAAAAAAATAAACCATCGACAGTAGTTGTACGGTTGGCTCTTTATGGAACTAAAAAAGAATTCCAACATCATAAATTATATATCATACAGAACAAGAATTATAAAGTGCATAAATAAAAATAAATATATTAATAGTTCATAATAGAAAGGACTGACAAAATGATAATTAATAGGGCATAATAAGCGGTCAATAACTTGAAAAATAGTATCAATTAATCCTAAAAGTTACTAAATCGCAGACAACCTAAATGGAAATCCTGAAGCAATACATATGCAATTCTAACTCAAATGGATTATGTCATATTTTAGTTAAGACAAAAAAATGTCAAACAGATAAAAGCAAACAGAAGATATTGACATTAGGAATCAGCATGACATCTTCACGATGGGGTTTAATATATAAATAGAAACTGGAAACATAAAAAATTTAAGACGTAAAAACAAGGGGTGCTGCACAAATGTGGGACAAAATTTGCACACTATGGACCAGAAAATTTCTCCCTTATTTAGCATCCCTAATGTATTGTACGTAAGTTGACAGCAATTACTTAGTCATCTTACATTATCAAGTGTAGACTTGTTACTTCATTTGCCAAACATGATTTTTCGAGTTATAATTTGCCAAACATGATTTTTAAAGTTACTCATTTTAGCCCTCCACCCATAAAAAGGGAAAAGAAAAACCTTGTTCTCTTACCAGGTGACCTAAGATTCTAGAAAATAACTCCTACAGCTAAACATATGACGGGGTAATAAAATTACCTTACACAAACTTTTCAAAGACAAACTGATAGTACGATCTTAGAGTAATAAAATATCTATAATTGATACTGACAAAGTGGCAACATAAAAAGATTTAGGAAATATTAAACAAGCAATATCTTACATATTTAAGAGAGAAAAAAACAGGAACCTTAAAATTAACTATTATAGGAAATAACATAACAATAGCACAGAAAAACTTACCAGAAAGTTTATTTCTGAACGCAGCTAAACTTGAGATCATTTCTATAGAATTTTTCCCCAGTTAGGTGTTTATTGAATTGCTTCTGGTTCAACATTCTTTCTAGGTTCCAAAATGGAAAACCTTTCCTTGTCATTTGCTGAGCTCAAACATAACCCTAATCTAGTATCATTTTCAAAATGCTACTTATCACAAGTGACACATATAGGTACTCACTCTGCATCTGATTTTATCAATATAAAATTATTATTATTATTTTTTTTGTGGGGAA
>CAVNYN010282353.1:0-10746 GCA_963692815.1 Nyctanthes arbor-tristis | reverse complement strand
TAAGGATATTTCTTCACGTGGATTATTCTAAGAATATTTGAGGCGGGTAACATAATACTTTGATTCCTTTTCTACATGCATAAAGTTTTGATAAGATAAGTGTGTATTTGATTGATGATTTTGATGAGATAAATATGGATTTGAATGCATTATTATTGAAAGAAAGATTGGTTTATTGCATTTGTATTGCTAGTTAATTCTCTACCCGTTTTGATTTGCTTTGTGATTGTATGGTCTTGCTGTGTGGTCTTGACCATTCTGATTTGTTTCCTACAATATGACCTATTCAATGATCCCGGAATAGGGAAGATTAGTGTGGCGTTTGCTTTGAATTGGAATCTCGGTATGGGTCTACCGGGGTTCATTGTGGATCCACTTAATTAATATGAATTTAGCGCGCACCACGGGTAGTAGTTTAACTAGCGATAGGGCTCTTTTGTGCATTGAAAAGCTTTGCACATGCAATGATTTGTCTTGGAAATGAGTTTCCTAAACGAAAGGTGAATAAAAGGATTTATGTTATTCACTGAGTACGTTGTACTCACTCCCCACTTATTACAATTTTTGTAGATAATTGGAGTTATAACAATTGAAAGGCAGGGCAAGCTAGATGTTGGATCGTGCTCGCTAACGGGAGTAGAGTTGTGCATGTGGTGTAAACCTGTCCTTGAAACTATCACGACTTTAATACTTTTATGTCTACACCTATAGTATATATGTTTTTACAGCTTATAACATATAAGAAAATAGTGAATTATAATCTTTATATTGATTTGAGCTCTACTTCTCACTGTAAAAGTTTTCTAATGATTTGGCCCACCTTGGTAATCAATGAAATATGTTTATTAATACAACTTCTTGTGTTTATATATTTTCTTGAAAAACCCAGTTGTAATGTTTCTTTAAAAGGTTGACGATTTGTTAACTTATGAAATTATCTTTATCTATTAAACTCAGTAAGATAAGATAAATTAGATTGTTTCGCACGTCCCGTCCCCGTTATTTGAATAAAAGCTTCCGCTACAGAATTTGTAAATTTCCCTAAGATATTCAGAAATATTAAAAAGATTAACGGGGGCGTGACAAATATTATTATATTTTAGAACAAAATTCTAATAATCTAAAAGTATCGTATTACGCCTTGTATTAGAAAAAATCAACCGTGGATTTCATATTCATTTATTTTTGAAATTTGAATTTGATCATTTGGATTTTGACAAGTGGGCGTTCTTTGCGACGTGTCAAAACCCAATTGTTAATTTGAAATTTTAAAAGTAAAATAATTGGGATACTTGGTTGTCAAACGGACCCAAATCTATATATTAATTTTAATTAAATCAGAGGTGCTACAGTATAGTTTGACTATAATTTTTCAACCCAAAATGCTTTAAATGGGGTTTTTTGGTCATTTTGATCATTTTTGTAGTAATCAATGCAGTCACCTTGATGGTTATTCCTTTTTCTTTTTGGTTTAAATTTTTTTGTCCTTAACTGAATATTCTCTTGGCCTTTCTTTCTCTCATCAAAGAGTTCTCATCCACCATATCATTAATGAAATTGATAATAAAGAATCATCATTCGATTTTGTTTCTTCAATTTGTTTTTACTTTTTTGGTATTGATATTAAAGTTATCAATTTCATTATATGTTGTCAAATTGTGACTTCTTCATATTTATTATTTGCGATTAATTAATCTTCTTTTATTATGATGACATAATTCTATAGTTTAAATTATCTATGACGATCTAATATATTTGTAAAAAAATTATAAAAATTTATTTTACTGATAATAGGGTAAATAAATTTATTCATTTTATTGATGTCATTTGATTGTAAAAATGATGTAATACTATATGGTGCAATGTCACGCCCATGTTATTTTATCCAATATTATCAGAATTACTTACATTCATTGGCAACAGCGCCATTTTTTTAACAAGCAAATTGTTCTTACCTTTTTGACTGTTTAAAATTTGATAAGGCAAATTTGCTTAAGTGATTTCCAAAAGTCTTATATCATAATGTATAGTTTCACGAACTCTTCTTTCAGTTAGGAAAATCCGAAACAACTTTATAGTCAATTACCGGATTTCTTTTTAAAGTTGTAGATGATTGCAAATCTTCCAATCATCAACACTCACAAGTTTAGCTGGTTTTTCCATTTGTTTTTCATGCACAATATCTTAATATTAATATGATTAACCTTGCACAAGATGTAAAGAACACACAACATATTATGATCCCAAGTAAATTTTATTGCTTAACCCACTAAACTAAGGGATTGGAAGTCCTTTATATTGAAACATCAACTTCCAAGCATTACACAGTCATTTTATCTTTCACATTATACGTCACACCCCCGCTAAGTTTACAATATTTTCAAATCTCTTTTATTGATTAACGAATTTCATAGCGGAAGTTTTAATACAAATAGCAGGGACGGGACGTACAAAGCGAACAAAATGGCCTTTGCCTTGATAAGACTAATTCCTTAAACTAACAAGTTATTATATTTTGAAGAATCGTTGCAACTCGGTTTTTCAATGCAAATAACTTAACAAGTTGTATTAATTGGTATTTTTTATTGATTGTCAAAACGAGCAAAATTAATCTTTTCAATACAAAGTATTAGAAAACTATTAAACTAGAGGGTAAGTTATCATAATATTTTTAAAGACAAGTTATCACTACATGCAAAACTCTACTCCCTTCGCGAGCATGCTCCAACCCACGACTCGCCTTGCCTTTCAAATGTCATATCTTTAATTCATTTATAAAATTATAGAAAGAAGAGAATCAGTATGAAGTACTCAGTAAGTAACAAAACTCTTTGATTCATCTTTTATCTGAAAGATTTATTTTCAAGAAAACTATTCAATAAATAAAGTTTTTTAATGCACAAATGGGCTCTACCACTAGTTAAACTACTACCGTAGTGCGCGCAAGAATCATATCAATTCAATTAATTGAATCTTTCATGACCATGTACAATTAAGTGGATCTACAATTAACCCCGGCTGACCCTTACCAAAGTTCCAATTCAAAGCAAACACCACACTAATCTTCCCTATCCTGAGATCATTGAATAGGTCACAGTGTGCGAAACAATTCAAAGCAATTAAATACAGAACGGGTAGAGCAACTAGTGATTCAAATGTAACAAATCAATATTTCCTTGTTCATTTCATGGAAATCATCAATCAAAATACATGCTTATCTTATCAAAGTTTTATGAATAAAGAAAGAGAATCAAAACATTAGTTACTCACTCTTTTGACTTGATTTTTCCAATGATTCTTTGAGTTTTTGACAAATACTTTCAAAGCCTTCATTTCCCTTATTTAAAGTGTTATTTCAAGTTGTATTCTTTATATATATGAAGAGGAATCTTTTTCAAATGTTAAACCAAGTCTTAGATAGGTTTTAAGGGTTGTTTTCCTTCCCTCTATTTTTATGGACGAATTTTCTTTTTAGGAAAAGCTTAATATTCATCAAAGGAGCAAGTCAATTAGCCTTGATAAGTATAGATGCGCAGAGGGAGAAAAAGAGAATGGACAAGATAGGTTGAAGTTTACCGATGAGAAGCAAGAAAATTGACCTCACCATAGATGTGGAGAATGGAAGTGAGAGACATTAGGAAGGCTTGTAGAAATCTCTCCCTCTAGGCTTCTATTTATATTGGTAGACTTTAGTTATTTTTAATAAATCTTTAAGTTCCGCCAACCAGGACGCAACACGTGGCGCGATATGGCGCCTTACACTTGGAAGATAAGGTGGCAAATTGCTTGAGAAATCCTTATACTTTGGGTTGTCTTACGATTAATTAAGTCATGGAACTTTGATCAACATCAATTAACGTCCTTTCATTTAGCATGGTTTTCGATTAGGTAATTATCTTCAAGTCCTGCTAACTATTAACCACCCTCTTGCCTTTAGGCTCATTTGAGTAATAATTCTTTGAATTCTTGCGGCATTTGAAGCGATTACTCGATCATTGTCAAAATAACGTTTACATTATCAACAACAAACTTATGTGGTTATACAATCATTACTGATACATTGTCAATAACCACATTCTAATTCTAATTTATTGCCAAAATCTCAATCATGTTGTCAATAATCACGTTCTAATTCTTGACATTCATTTAGGTAGCAATTTTGTAACTTCACAGTTGAGGCAATTCAATTCGATCACATTATCACATTCTCATCTTTGGTATTTGCTGGAGTGACAAATCCTATATCTTTTCAATTGACACAATTCAATACAATTGTATTGTTACATTCTATTTTTTGATATTTCTAGTATCAAGGCAATACGATTATATTATCGTATTCTACTTCTTGGTGTCCAGTTGAATCATTATCGTATAACCTCAAAAGTTCAAGTAATTTCCCTTCATTGTCATTATCAAAATAATATCATTTTGGTTAATTTCTCGTTAAATTTTTGCAGGATGTTATATTATAAGCCGTATATACATTTAAATACACATATATATTTTATCTCCGTGTTTACTTATTTATGCATATCTATCACATATAAAGGTCAACACATATTACTTATTAGCATAAAAGACTTTAATTTCCAAAGTTCGGTTTCCCCATTACAAGCCAATCTCTACTTCTATTCATGAGTATGCTCTAATTCATGGCTTGCTTTTTAAATATCACGCGTTCAATCATCTACAAAATTATATAAAAAGCGAGTAAGTATAAAGTACTCAGTGAGTGACAAAATCCTTTGATTCACATTTCGTTAGAGAAACTCCTTTTTTCAAGACAAGTTCGTGGAATGCACAAAACTTATAGATGCACAAGAGAGCCCCCATCTTTAATTAAACTACCACCCGTAGCGTATGAAATTCATATCGTTCAATATAATGGCCGTGTATATTCAAGTGGATCCACATTTAAATCCCAGTTGACCCTTACCAAAATTATCCCAAAGAGCAATACAAATACAGAGCAAATACCATACTAATCGTCGTCAATCTTGGTATCAGTAGATGGCTCCTAATATGACAACAAAGCAAAATAAAGCAAAGACAAAACAAGTAGAGCATCAACTATTGATTAAAATGCAAGAAATCAATCTTTCTTTTCAATACACCAACACACATATTTCTCTCATGGAAACTTCAATAAAATTTATGCTTATCATATCAAAACTTTATATATGCAAAAAGGAAATCAAAGTACAAGTTACTCACCTCTTCAATTTGATTTCCCAGAAGTTTCTTAGATTGTTTGAAAAGTGCCTCCAAAACATCAATATTCCTTAATCAAAGTGGTTCTTTAAGTTAGATTATTTCTATATACGAAAAGTACCCTTTTCCAAGTATAAAGGTGGTATTTTGGTGAGTTTTGCTTTGTCTTCTATTGCCCTTTATCCTTTTGGACGAATTTATATTTAAAGCTCTTAAGATCCTCCAATGGAAAACAAGACAAATGACTTTAGATATTTTAGAAAGTAGGCAATAGGAATGAGTGTAAAGATCTTTTGAGAGTTTTGTTAAATAAGATTACGGACAAATGTTCTCTTCAATCCTTATGTGGTTGTTTTCTTAACATAACAAATGGCTCAATTAGGGTTTATTACTTATAAAGTCATTCTACTTAATGTGATCTTATGATTACGTTATTATATCTCGAGTCATACCAATTAAGTACTGTATTTTCATTTTAGGCATCATTTAGACAATGATCTTTTAACCGTATGACATAATTGATGTAATTTGGGTCGTTATTCAATCATCATTAATTGTATGTAATAGTTGATGCAAACTAGAGTATCTATTCGATCATCGTTAAAATATAACTACGGCATTATATTTAATGCAAACTCGAGTAGCAATCTTTGAACTTTGTGGCATTTCAAGTGGTTATTTGATTATCGTCAAAATAACATTTACATTGTCAATAACCGCATTCAAATTATTGACATTCATTCGAGTGATAAATCTTGTAATAATTCAGTGCGATCACCTTGTCATATTCCAATTTTTTGTCATTCAATTGAGTGACAACCTTGTAACTTTGTAATTCGATACGATTATATTCTTATAGTTTATTTCTTGGTGTTCAATTAAGTCATAATTGTATAACCTTGAAATTCAAGTAATTCCTCATTATTGACAAAATTCTATCATTTTGCTTAATTTATCGTTAAATTTTTGCGGGATGTTAGAAGCCATATGACCATGTAGTGTATATCGGGACACATCACATGGTTATATGGCATCATATAGCGCCATATCATATGATACTACACCATTGCTTACACTCTTTCCCACACGACGCTCTTCCGATCTCATTATAATTATAATTATTGTAAGCTGACGTCAACGGAAACGAAAATATCTTCCATTGTTAAAAATCTAGTAAACTATAATTTGAATCGGATGGTAAATTACAGGATTATTTTTGTGCGATGGATGTAGAACATAGCAAAATCACAGTTTGTTTCCCATATTAAAAACAACAATCTTTCGGAACAGAGTAATTAGAAATCAAATCGCAGGCTGAGGATTGAATACGTTACCATTTTACCTATATTTATTTGCTGTTTTGACCAAGAGGATTGTCCTAATAACAAAGACACCATTTTCTGAGTTATTTAATTCGATTTTAAGTCACCATCCTCACCACAAAGATTCTCAAATTATCCTTAAAAACTATTTTCTTTTGAAATATAAATAAAATTGTCTTATCAGTTCAAAAAATAATATTTTTAAAAAATATTTATTTATTTTCTTCTTTGAATAAGTTCACGTTAATAGTGCCAAATGAATAGTCACCACATCAACCTAGCTTTCATCATATATAGTTTTAGAGGCACATGTCAAGTAATCGTCTACATTATCAAAATGAGAAAGAAATAATTAATAAAAGTTAGCTGTTATGTAGAAAGTCCACGGATTAACCATCTCTTGTTATTACCTTTTACGTGAAAACCTGATATGTGCAAATAGTTACTTTAACGATATATATATCGAGATGAAATTAAGAGAAGTTTAGTAGCCTAAAGAACAATAAGGAAGTAGAGATATACGTACAATAATACAATTAATTAACAAGCTACTAGCGTCCTAACACAACTGAAACTAACCATTTATTCACTTTGAGATTGTTCAGATTGAGCATATTTATGATAATATACTAAGAGATACTTTACGTTCTCATCGCTATTTGTACAACTGACAAGCATACTTTCTAAAATGAGTAGATGATGGTATTTGGAAAAAAAAAGGCAAGAAATTTTCACGCCAAAAATTTTAAAATTGGCACGATAAGGAGACATATATCAAAGCGGCTACCCAAATATATTAATAAATAGATATAAATCAAAGCGGCTACTCTCAGTTTGTTTCAACATATACTCTATGAGTTTCATATTTAGGGCCGACGTAGGGGTAGCCATCCTCTTCTCTGGCTACCCTGTTTTCAAAAAATACTTTTAGAACCCTTTCAAAAAATTCAAAAACAAAAACTTTTTAGTGCTTCGGTTATGTGTCGTTAAGTTTCGACTACATTTTCTACCATTTTTTGACTCTACTCATATTCATCTTTCACTACAATTTTAACTAGTATTGCTTTATGACATCTTTCCAACAAGGCTATATCTATAAAATTGATCGAGATCCTTTGAAGAACGATGTCTAATGAAAAAAATATCTCTACATTCTGTTGTAGAGTATTATGAAGTTGGTCTCGTTCCTTTTAAAAACGATATATATTTTAACGAAGAAAGTTGATCCGTTTTTGGTAGCAACCGTTGCCCATCCAAACAGGTCTCAAAGTCTGAAAATCTGAAGCACTGTCTTTGGGGGGAAATAATTCCCGTAAATGTACATTGGCGCCAAAGTTTTCGATTGAAAACCTAATGCAATAAATTGCTATATACATATAAATGTACCGATGGGGTACAGTATAGATTTCAGTGATTGGGAGAGTGAACAAATTTCTTTCGGACACCAGAAACTCAAAAAGTGAAATTCAAGAATTCCCGGTCGGCTAGGGTTATCTCTCTGAAAAAACAAATGGGATCTGCGGCGCTATCAGAATCGAAGGATTCAGTTGACGGTAATTTCTTCTTTTATTTTTCTTTTTTACGCTTTAAATGGAAAATGACGGTGCAGGTTTTGATTGTTGGGTCTTGGCAGGGGAGGATGATTTCTTCTTAGCAGCGGAGTATTTACATCTCGAAACAGATAATTTTTTAATGGGAGTCTTTAGTTTTTTCTTTTGTTTTTTGGACTTCTGTTACTAAGTTTCGATCAATTTTACCACGCAGCATAAGGAGAAGTGGAAAAGTATTGGATGATTAAAAAGGAACAATTTTATTAATCAAAATGAGCAGTTTAAATTGGCTATATATTTCGATTGATACCCTGTTCCGGATCTGTTTATTTTCCTGATATGGAAATCTTAGTAGTGTACCCTGAACAATTTCTTTCTGCTCTGAAATCCAAGTTTCAAAATTTCCTTGTGTGATTGAGTTATATAAACTGATTGTAATTTATTTGATTATTATGTATTTTGAAAAAGTTAACATTGAAGTTTTTCAATTTGTGGCAATCACTCGTGCAGTTAATTCTTGTACTGAAATTAAAGGCAATTTAACATTCTGATTCAATCCCCACAAACAATCCAGAGTAAATGGAAATTCAAAATAATTTTTATGTGCATTTAATAATAAATCTTGGGTTTACAGCTAATCACAGATTGTACGCTGTATGAAGAAAAAGAATTGGATGGTAAAGCAAATGCACATGCAAGCTGAAATCTGTTTTATCTCTGACTTGCAAGAACCTTATTTAAATTATGTAATACACCCTAGATGGTGCCTATGCTTGTGCCCAACTTCAGTAATGTATTTCATAACTTATACCTTGATCACATGGCGGACTATAACTCAACCAATGCTAGACAAGCTTCTGACACTGCTACTAAATGTTTTATCACTTCGGTCTCTTACAAATGCGCTCAAAATCTAAAGTTTGGCCATTCGTAACTAGAAACCAACAAAGGAAATCTAGTTCGTTCCTGATCAACATAATAATAACTATAATTATTGTGTTTATAGTGGAGCTTTCATAGGCATATGAACTAAAAATCTCAATGCACTGGAAATTAATTGGACCCGATAAGCTTACTGTCGCCAATAAAAAATTGTCCTATAACTATGAGCTTGCTTATGAGATCAAATGCCTGCCATCCAAGGTGTTCCTAAAGTGTCAACTATAGGATTTGGTCTTAGAACGAAGAGATCGGAAGAGCACACGTCTGTGGATTCTTGTAAACACTTACCATCACTTGCCCCGTAGATGTTTCAAGATGCATGCCATGGATAAGTTTATGTAAACTATCATTAGCTTTCAAATACCGAAGCATGTTATATTTGTTTCCGTGCTTTTTCCCTCATTGGCCTTTTATGGGATATGGTGACAAACTCTGTCCTAAAATTGATGTCACTTCCACAATGATGAAGGGTTTCAAGGTGCCTAATTTCCTATTGAACTGAATCCTCTAGAAATCAAACACGGTAAGCTGGCTATAACTTGTTTAAGTGCCCGTGAATGGTTAAATTTCTGGATACAGATGTTCTGGGTAGAATTATTGATATCATGATATTTTCTTTTGGTCATTAATAGTCAGTCATCTACTCATGTTTATTGTGATTTAAATGTTGGACAATTAAAAATTATCATTATTACCATTTACCAATTGTGCTTTGCAAATCTCGATAAAGCTGAGCCTAGAGTTTTTTTGCACTCCAGTTAGTTCCTAAATTGCTTTGTGTCCTATGACACAATTGTTTCGCACACATGGAAGTACAATTAGTTCTTATTTTTTTTGTCAGAATTTAGTGTTTTGTTACTATATTCTCCCAAATTATTCGATTATCATTAGTCACTTAATATAGTGCTTGACTAATATTTTAATTTTTTTTCCAGTGTTCGTTTTCCTGACTTTGATCTCTTGTTATAGGATCAAATCCTGTGTCTGTGAAGAAAGTTGCAGTTGAAAAAAAGCAAAGAAAGAGACCTGCTTCTCAGTCTAATCAGGAGCCCAATGTTTCTCGTAAAATGCCAAAGCGGGCTGCTGCTTGTTCAGACTTTAAGGAGAAACGTCTTTCTATATCCAAAAAGGACTCAGTTATTGAAACAAATAGAGAACCCGTTGTAGAGGAAGAAGCTGTAGCTGTTCATCTCACGGCTGGGAAAGAAGATAGCCGCCCTTGTAGAAGACTTGTCGATTTCACTTTTCACAATAAGGACGGAATCGCACAGCCTTTTGAGATGCTGGAAGTTGATGACATTTTTATCTCAGGCCTTATCTTACCACTTGAAGAAAGTGCTGACAAAGAAAAAGGAAAGGCTATCAGGTGTGAAGGTTTTGGGCGCATAGAAGAATGGGCCATCTCTGGTTATGAAGATGGAGAGCCGGTTATATGGGTGTCAACAGTCATTGCTGATTATGATTGTATCAAACCCTCTGGTAGTTACAAGAAGTTTTATGATCATTTCTACGCAAAGTCTAGTGCCTGTGTGGAGGTTTATAAGAAACTCTCAAGATCTAGTGGGGGGAACCCTAATTTAACCCTTGATGAGTTGCTCGCTGGGGTGGTCCGTGCGATGAGTAGCATGAAATTCTTCTCTGGCGGTGCATCTATCAGGGATTTCATTTTTTCTCAGGGTGATTTTATCTATAACCAACTTATAGGTTTGGATGAGACATCA